>VTPC01008183.1:7287-55291 GCA_011009095.1 Ignelater luminosus
TTTTTTTAAATTATCTTTTTTGAGAGCACGGTTTATGTGAATCTTCAAAGTGTACGGCGAGACACAAGTTCTGTGAAAACTGTCTTTAACGTCTTAAAAATTTTATTACCTTTTTAAAAATCAACAACAATCAGAAATAAGGCTTTCCCAGCTTTTGCTCTTTTTGATAGATATCAATTAGATTGCCTGAATCCACTTTTTATTTGTTTTTATCATTGAAGGTGTTTAGTCTTGCTATCAGACAACCTGACCTGGAGGCCAAGAGAGAATAAAGAACTCTTTTAACTTTGGTGTGGGATGATTTGGTAGTAAATATTCTAAATAAATTGCTTGGGTTAGAAAATTGTTTTAATTTGTTTCAGGTTGTGCTACTGTGTTATTTACTACTAAATTTCTAAAAAGCCGATTAATACTTTTGCTAAGTTTCTTAATTGAAGACTTCTCCTAGATCCTGGTTTTTTCGTGATTTCTTTCCGGACTTTTTAGGGTTTTCTTATGAAACTAATTGATTCTAATAAACTAGTTTCTTTGTGAAAATCTTTCACTAGAAGTCCTCAAAAGTTATATTACTATTATTATTCTGTTGTTAATTCTTTACGTTTTTCTGATTTATTTATTTATATTTGGTTAGAAGGTAAAATAAAAAGTTTATTGTATGCAATATAAATATACAATATAAAAAGCTTTTTATTTTATTTTCTAACCAAGTATAAACATCTATAAATTACTATTATTATATTCGCTTTAAATGGTATGGTGACCTCATGTTAGGTTAAGAGAGAATTCTACCCTAAAATGTTTGCAAGAAGTCTGTGGTGCCCAGAATTAATGAAAAAGTTTCTAGTGCTTTGCTAAGTTGATATTGTAATATTGCAACCCCGTTGGTCTACGGTAAACATAATAAATTACCTTTCAATTTAATTAATATTTAATTTGACAATTTTGGGAATCCAGACTATTGGGCTTTTTATCTCAATGGAAAGTCTTACATCTTGGCAAGAATTTAGTTTTTATATTTTATCTGCGACCTAAAAAAAGGTTTATTAAACTAATATTTCTGGTTTTATTAGTGAGGTGAAATTGAACCCAGTTTTATGAGTATTTTAAGAACGTGTTTAACGTTAGGGTTAAGGAAGTTTAAGCTAATGTTAAGTTTAACGTAATTAGAGTTTGTTTAAATTTCGATGTACGAGTAAGATTTACAAATTCTTTACTTATCTGCATAGAAGTGAATATAAACATTTAGATCTCTGATCGAGTTAATTTTTGTAGCTGGCAAAATTTAAAATTTGATTTCCATTTTTCAGACTGGTAATAAAGAAAATAAACTAATCATACCAAAACCTAACCTGTTCTTTATTTAATTAAATTATTGAATGTTACAGGTTGTGGTTCCGTCGAAGAAATCACAATTTCGTTATCAAAGCCTCGGACCTTCTTTTCTTTACACTTATACAACTGACGAAAAGGATATTGCGTAAAATTAACAAGTAATGTGATTTAGCTTGATTGTAAAGCAAATGTCAAATCGTTTTCTCTCTCTTTGCGCATGAGTCGCTGAGGATCACGCGAAATCAGCACGTTTTCGTCTTCTTTTTAGCCCAGTATTTTATCATCTGCAGCGCGTGAGTGTTTCTCTGTTGCTCCAACCATACGTGTTGTTTTTTCTTTCTTTGTTGTTCTTCAAAACCCCGTGTTTCTGTGATATTTCTGATTGTATTTCGGTCCTGTAGGTCTGGTGATCCCAATTCTGTAAGGTCTTTTTCTGTCTGTGTGTACCAGTTGGGTCTGAAATGGATTCGTCGCATGCGTAGATTTCCGTGTTGGCTTTTAGACAATGTATTCCGTCCTTAAGATTTTTCTCATTATTTTGCGTTCTTGTAACCCAATCGTTTTTTTAGTGTTTTGTGTTGGAAGTTGAGTATCTCTGAAGTGTAAAGCGCTTCCGATTTAACCACTGTGTCGGATTTTACAGTTCCAGGAAAAGCATTTTCTTTTGTAGGTTTTTTTGTTTATTGAAACGCGGTTTTCATTTTATGGAGTCTTGACTCCGTGGACTTCTTTTAGTTGCGGTTTTCGATGATTGACTCATCGAGGTATTTAAAGTCTTTAACGTGGGAAACTTTCTTTTCGTCAATTTTATGTTTATCTGGTGCTGTTTTGGCCTGTCATAAATTTTGTTTTCTCGAAGGAAATCTGTAGACCGATCTTCGTTGCTTGTACTTGTAATATTTCAAATTATTTCTGAGACGTCTTTGGCAATTAGTACCATGTCATTTTTGGTTCTAGGCGGTGTGTTGGCGTACCTCTTTTCTCCATTCCCTTACAAGTTTTTCAAGGGCGTAGT
The DNA here is from genome assembly GCA_011009095.1 of Ignelater luminosus. NCBI lineage: Eukaryota > Metazoa > Arthropoda > Insecta > Coleoptera > Elateridae > Ignelater > Ignelater luminosus. Next base: position 9,635 of record VTPC01008183.1, read on the forward strand.
TAAAGAGTGACGGGGATAGCCCATCGCTTTGTTTTTGTATTTTAAACCCATTGCTCACTTCCCCCCCTAAATTTCACTTTTGATGTTGTCTATATGAGAGTTTCCTTGATTAAGTTTGTTGTCTTTCGGTCTAGTCCAAATTCCGCTGGTATTTTGAAAAGGCATTCCCGGTATATGCAATTATAAGCTTTTTTCAAATTAACAAACATGATGACATGATCTTTATTAAATGTGTTGCGGATGTATTTCATCGAACGTTTCAGATTTATAATTTTATTTTATGCAGGATCGTTCTTTTTTGAATCCACCTTGGTATTTGCCGAGTTTTGGATCCAGTTGGGGTTCTGCGCGTTAAAGAGGGCTTTGGATAGAATTCTGTACGTGACTAAAATAAGGGAGATTCCGCAATTAGTTGTTTGGGTCTGTCTTATTTTTTATGTAATAGATGTGTAATCGTAGTTTTCCAGTACTCAAGAATTTTTTCAGTTTTCCAGATTTCATCCAGAATTTGTTTGAGTTTTATAATGAGGTTTGCTCCTGCATTTTTCCAGAGTTCTGTGATGATTTCATCTTTTCTTGAAGCTTTGTTATTTTTGAGGGATTGGATTATCGGTTTCCTGTATGCTTGGTGGTTTGGAATCTGGATGGAGTTGGTGGGGAATTTATCTCGTCGCTTTTCACAGTTGAGCAATTTGGAAAAGTATTCGCAAGGATTGCACAGTTCTTACTTTTGTTGTGGGCAATTTCTCTTTGTCTCTGAACTGAAATGTTGATGGGGAGTATTTAGTCAGTTTTTGTCTGAATGTCATCATGCTGTTATCAATTCTGCAACTGTTTTTCTTATTTCTTTGAGTTCTTGCAAGGTCCTTTGGCTTTTATTAAGCAATTAATTTTGCCACGCTGAGTTGTATAAACTGGTCACATTCGTCTGTCCACCAGGCATGTTTACGCGTTCTGGTTCGTAGTGCTGTGTTTTCTGCTGCTTGTTGAAGCTCAGATTGGAGTTGCTGCCAATTCTGTGAATTTAATCTTTCTGTTTCTTTTGTGAACCGTTTATTACTTTTAATATTTTGTATGTTGTACCTGTATTGTCGAGCTTTTATTTTGAATTATCTCTTTCCTGGAATAATGTCTAGAGAAAATTGTGTTAGGCAATGATGGGAATCTAGGTCTAGTCCGTTGAGGACTTTGAGTTTCATGATTTTTGATGTATTAATAAATAAATTAAAAGAATTTCTAAATAAATTCTCAAAATATTTTTAAGAAATTGATCTTATAACCTTCTGCAGCATAACCCTTTTTTGTACCTTTCGAGTTGTGTAATGATTTATATACCAAACGGTTTAGTAGCAAGTTTTATAAAAAGGTTCTGTGAGGACAGAGTGTTACTGGGTAGCTTTTTTGCTTTAACTTGCTACCAGTAATTTGCTGTTTATTTTTTAAATCTTGTTATTTATTAACAATACAATGCATTGTAATTTTATACATCCGGATTCAAATAGATCAGATAAAGTGGTTTGATCCAAAGAAAGAACATAGCGGATTCTACCACATTTAATTCTCACTTTTATGATTTTCAAAAATAGCTTATTATGAAAATACAGTTAACTATTATCAATAAAAAATATCAGTGAAGAATTCTTTGAATTACATACCCCAAAGAAAAATATTCTAGATGTGCACGTTATGTGGTTTTAAAAATAAAAGGTCAAAATGTATTTCTCTGAAACCGAATTATTTTTTAAATTACAAAGAAGGCCATTATTTTTATTAGCATTCTAAAAACACATAGATTGCAACTAAATGTTGTTTTGACAAAATCTGTATACTAAATTTTTAGAAAATTTACGATTACGATCATATGCGTTCGTTAAAATCAGCCCTCCCACAAGTTTTAAATTAATAACCCGTCTAATAGGCATTATTAAATGTGAAAATTAAATTTTAATTTAAACTCCTTAAAAGGGTTATAAAATTTTCAATTAATTATCTGAGAATATTCAACAAAAGTTTTTTTCTTTTCATTCGTGATGGTTTTCCTTCTTATTCTTAACGTGAGTAATATCTAGAAGTATGGAAAATACATGATTCCCGGATCCCAAAATTTCTTTTTAAAGGTTGCAATAAATAAAATATCTTAGTAGGCGGAGACGTGTCACATCTCACATGCTATAACCCTACAAGGATCTGCTTTGTGCCTTGGTTACATTTTTTAAATAGCTACCTTATTACAAGCTCATACAGGTGTATAATAAGAAAGGTCATAAAAATTGTGATTGCTATAAATTATTAAACCAAATACATAAATGACTGTAAAGACTTTTATTATTTGATCTTACTTTTTCGTTTATGGGTTGTACAAGAATTTATTTATATAACAAAATTATTATTTTAAATTAACATCATAACAGCTTACAACTAATGAGTAAAAGTATTTACGTATCATCCAAGCGGAAAGATTGTATCTGTCAAGTTATTCCGAGAAGGAGACAAGAAATTTTGTTATTGTCACTTCCCGGCGCCAAAGTAAGCTACTTCTGATTTTAACTATGGCTTTTTTATATTTCACTTTTTTTACTCGTGTGCTGCTAAACTTGTTGGTTATTCTAAAAATAATCGAAAAATATTCTAAGAACATGAAGTTTGATCAAAAATGATAAGGTTTAAAAGATAAATGCCAGTAAATAAGTACACAAGGTGAATTTTAAATATAAATAGTTTTTATAAACAATATGTAAGTACCTACTTTAAGATTTATAGGACTGTTAACAACTCATTGTTTTTAACTTCTACAAAAACATTTGTAAGTCTAATGAATTAAAATTAGAAGAAATTTTGCAAGCAATATTTAGTTGATTTTTACCTTATAATTATAATAAAATAATAAAACTATGCATCTCTTGCTTTTAAATTTTGTTCACTTCAAACTTCAGAATATTAATCAACACAAAAAATTCTTGCGTTTTAAGATGTAGAATATCTTCAAAACTATATCTGTCGCACAACCGAGTAAATCAGCAGCCGAAACTTTACCTGATATACCGAATCAGGATGATGAGGAGTATTCTAGCAATGATTTTGAGCCACACGCTTATTCCAGTGAGTCTTACTCACATTTTAGATCAGAACTGAGTTCGGAGGGTGAACAAATAAGTGAAGAACATTCTGAGAAATCTAATGAGAAGAAAAAGAGCAGTAGAACAACTTGACAAAACTTCATGTAAAAGATCAGTGGTGAAAAAAGGAAAGACTTGGTGGAATAAAATAAAGCAAATAGAACTGAAAAGGGTTTCCAGAAAAGCAGCCTTTACCTGCAAATTGTGCTAAATGTAGATACAAGTGTAATGAAATTCTCTTGATGAACAAAGAGAGACTCTTTGTCGCTAATACTGGCAATTGGCTGACCATGATAAGCAGAAATTACATTTGAGTTCATTGATTGCTAATGTGCCAATGAAAAGAAAGAAAGTGGAAGGTCAAGAATTCAGAAGCAAGACATCAAGAATTTTCTATTTAAGAGATGCAACTGGTATAAGAACGAGGGTATATTTAAATCTTTTTTGACAAGCTTTTGCAATGTCTCATCGTGTTATCGAAACATGCATACTGAATGTTAGCAGTAGTGGTATGTACACTGGATACGACAAAAAGAGAGATACAAAACCACATAATGTAACAAGTAAAGCAGGTGTATCGCATGTTAGGGAGCATTCTATAGATAGTTTTCCATGAGTCAAGTCGCATTATTGTAGAGCTGTTTCTCGGTTCGTTTATTAAAAAATATTTCACCAATACGACCCACTTTTAGATTTCTTTGTTCCTAAAAGAATCAGTGCTTCAGATGTAATGCTTACAATACTGCAAAAGTAGTAAAAACAGAAACAGAGGAACGTAAGTATCTTTAGATAGTGCAGTACAACCTTGATTCTTTTCGTTTGAGTAACGTTCGAACCTATGATGGTTTGGACCTGACAAGCTCGTCACCGAGTAACCGAGATACGGGGATCAGCTGTAGAATGTCCTTTTTGAAATTAAGTCAACGACTTTCTACTACAGCTAGCGCCTTCTCGATCGCGAATTTCTTTCAGATTTTCATATTTATACTACCGTCTACCGCCGGCTCCAGACCCTCTTCGTCCACAACCCGTCTTCGACTGTCAAAAGCTAGCATATCGATTATATATATATGGTTACTTATATCGATGAGTCACTAATTCCAGTTTTGCACGAAACAATTTATAAACGCATCCGATAAGTAAGAGAGACCAAATACTGCTTTCATTTCTATTACACATGTTGCTCCATAATGGAGAGAATCAATTCTTTGATTTATATTTTGGACGATATGAGCAATCAGCTGCTCGTCAACAAACAGCAGAGATCATTCAAGGAGAATTTTAGCAATTTTACAGTCTTTAGCTCCTGGTAGATGAGTTGTAATATTTTTTGTTCCAGTTCTAGATTTTCTGTCAATAAAATTTTTTGACCACTTCATTTAAAAGAAGTTATCTGTAGTTGGTTTTACAGTTTTCATTTCATCCTGCTCTTCCCCGTTCTCTGGCACGTCAAAATCTTGTTCTAGATCGGAATAGTCATCGCGCACAGTTATCTTGTCTATTTCTTCATCTTCTTCTGAATTTTCTTGATCAATTACTTCGTCTTTTCATAACTCCTTCCAGGAAGCCAGGAGGCGTTACTGTTGTCTTTCGTAGTCGCCCATTGTTTTCTAGGCCGTTCTAAAAGATAAGCACTAATTTAGCTTCTAAAAACTATAAAAACAAAGTGAGTAGCACTGCAAAATACGATAAAAGAATAATAATTTCAGAGCGAATGTTTGGCATTATTCTTAGCTGATTTTGTATAAACTTTTGGTAAATTCCCTTGAATAATCTGAAGATAAAATTAAAACTTCATCAAATTACGAACTGGTGTTTATCATTTTGGAACTTTTCTGTAAGGAAACAACTTTTGTCTGATTTGTCTGGAATTATTCCGGTGATTCCCCGCACCTCTAAGAAAAGTAAGATATTCGCTTTGAATTGATATCGTCTTAAATTATAGTTGATTTTTTTATCAAACTATCGGAGACGTCTCTAGAGACAACAATCATGAAAGAACTTTGTTGGAATTCGTGAAATTACCAAATCTCTGAAGACTTCTAGATCGGGAATTCTTTGATTGCACAACATTAGAACTTTCCATTGGTGTTGTTCCCCAGGATAAAGTGTCACTAGTACAATGAGGCTCTTTTAAGGTAACTATTTGCATCTGATCCCTAATTACGCCTTCAACAACTTTGTGATGAGCAATCAAGATTTCTGCAATAATTACAATTGCACGTACATACCTGTTAATGGTTTGTAAATTAAATAGTGAATTCTTGTGGTTGTTGTTGCATTGTATAGAAATTAAAATACTTGCTTGATTGGCTTGCCTAATGAGTCGTGGCCTGTAACAAGATATTCTAGGATAGAACAGTTTGCAAATTAGCTTTTACCTAATGAGCTTTCTAGTTCTAGACAAATTGTGGGCTCAGAAGACTTTTCGTCAACTATTCCTCTTGGTCGACGAAGTACTATGACATGTACAATGCTATACGAACGGCTACCTTTAGGGTTGAAAAACCTAATACGTCTAATGTGCCTTTTTGGAGAAGCGAAATTGAACCTTGTAGCTATCAATAAACGGAGATTCTTTTATGTATATTGTTGAAGGTAGTCTTCATAACTTTCTACAGATAGTAAATGAATTGAGAGGGACTATTGGTATTTCTATATCGCAATTGTTTGCAGCAGCTGCAAAACCTTTTACTGCTGGTGCTTTGACTTTGTATAGGTAATTGAAGCATTTGGTGGTTAGTTGGGATAACTTGATCAGACAGTTGAATAGCTTTTCTGTCCTGTGAGTACGAGATCTCTTTAATGGACAAAATTCGCAATAGGGCGCAAGTTCCTGATAAAAATGTTATTTTGTATATTCCTTTTATGAAATACTACTTTAATAGACTCGATCATTGTCTAAATGAACTTACCCGTCTCAACATGATTATGAGAAATAGTCAACCTTATTCGCAGGTGCAGTTCGCCACAATGACTATTGCAGAGTTGACTAAGATTTGCAAAACCCTAAAAGGTTATCGTTCGTACTTCTTCACGATATTGGGTAAACGCCTAATCGCGTCACTAGAAGGAGACAGTGATCTTTATTTGACTGTTTCTTCTTCGGTCTCATCAAGGTTGAAGACAAACGGCGGAACGATAAACTTTGAAATTTTCTTCTATTAATTGCGCCATAATAAAATTATATTAAAACTTTTTTTTTGAACTATATCATTATTTACTGTAGAAAAACTTAAATTTCATTTTCTTGTAATTTTCAAAACAACGATCTTATTTTTTTTATTAGTGCAGTTACATGTTATATTTGAGCTGGAATTGGGAATTGTTGATTTGTATTCGGAGTCCTGGCGCCTTTCAAATAAATCTGGGCAATATTCAAGCGTTTGTTTCTTTTGAACTATTCTTTATCATTTTCAGGCAGTGTAGACTTGGTTATTGGTTTACCAAGAACCACCGACTTCGCCGGCAGGCTAGGAGCGAGGGCTTTCGCCTACCAAAACCGGAATTAGCGTAACATGCTCTGGAAATATGTATTGTGTACTAGAGTGCGATTCGTTCTAGTATTTAGTACTTTAAATAGTAGATGCCCTGAGGAGTGGCGAAACCGGAGATCTGTTCATATTTTATTCTATTAAGAAAGGCAATAGGGGGCAAATTCAAGTTTTTGCTACTGGATGTGGCCTGCTAAGGAGCATAGTCACGTGCTTATAGTTAGCATTCTTAAGGTCAATAGTGGTCAAAGCCCGAAACCCGACTTTCTAGAAGGTTGATGAAAAATTAAGTCCGACGTTGTAAGACAAATCCTAACTCGTGTTTAAACCAAAGAAACCATCTTTGCCGCAAGCAGCTGCATCTGTCTTTACACTAAGATAGTTAAAAAAAAAGGAGCATTGTAACGGGAGTTGACGAACAACAGGAGGGAATGTAGTTAGCGCAGCAAAGCTCTGAGACACCTTAAGTGTATTTTGATTTTCTTTCTGATAAATGTCTTGTCTGTTTGCCTGCCTAAAGTCGGATTTTAGCGCCTAGAAATTCGCTCTTTGGTAATTAGAAATTAGATTTGCATAAGAGCTTGTAATACAAAAAAGTATGCCTGAAGAGCCAAGTGTCAAGTGCACAAGATGAAGTACAGACGCAACGGGTTTTTGTCTTTTTACAATTTACTGTAAGTTTCGACAACGAAAAGTTAGAATTCAGAAATAGAAGAACCGAGATATAGAAAGCTTTGAACACAGTACGGAAACGTATACTTCATTGGGTACTGCTACCTTGTCATGTACATAATGTAGTCACCTAATAAGACGTAGCAGAATTGGAAATGAGATCTCGCAATCCGAGAAAAGGTATCCAGATTCGATACCAAGCCATCGATTAGTTAATTTTGTAATTGATGAAATGCTAGTTGTTCTGTAAGGAATGCAAACGCAATCTTTAGTCTAAGCAAGTATGTACATGTCAACTAGAAAATCCAATAGATACGAGGTGTGTAAATAAAGTAATGAGACTGATTTTTTTATAATTTTTTAATTCAATTAAAATTACAATTCCACATTGTCTTCTTCAAAGTCACGTAGCGATGGAGACGATTTTTCCACTCTTCATATCAATGCTAGAACTTGGATACCGACGTTGCTTCCAGCTGGTCGGTTACGGCAGTTTTAATGTCTTCTAGTGTCCCAGAATGACGCTCTTTGAGATGATTTTTCAATCTTGCGAAGGGAGAAAAGTCACAAAGGGGAATAACGGAACTGAGGAGCTACAGGGATGTTTTTACTTGCTAAAAACCTATTAATTAAAAATGTAGTGTGACAAGGTGCATTGTCGTGATGAACCCAGTTGTTCTTGATGCTTGGTCTCACATGCATGACTCTTTTTCAAAATCTTTCAAAAACTTCTGTGTAAAATTGTTAATTTACCGTTTGACCTTGAGGCACAAACTCTTTGTGGACGATTACTTGGCTATCAAAAAAGGAAAACAGCGGGGTTTTGATTTTCGACTTGCTTATTATTGCTTTTTTTGACCTTGGTGAGCTTGAAGTGTGCCATTCTTGGCTCTGGCGATTTGTTTCCTTGTCGTACTGAAAGACCCAAAACTCGTCACCACTAATGACACGTTCTAGAAAATGAGGTTCATTTTCAAACGGTTCTGAAAAGTCGAAGTACGTGTCCCTCTGTTGTTCTTTTGTTCGTCCGAAAGGTTTTTCGGAACCATTTTCGTGCAGATTTTCCTCATCCCTAATTCATTGGTCAAAACATCATGTACGGTGGTGTGAGTCAAATTCAACTGACAAGCGACGATTAGAATGCACAAGATCCCGGATTCTTGCAGCATTCTCGTCAGTTCGTGCAGTTGCAGGCCTATCGCTGCGAGGTTTATCTTCCTTCTGAAAATGTCTTAAACCACTTGAAAAGTTGGGCTCTTAACAAAACATTGTTTCCATAGGCCTGCTAAAGCTTTGCAAAAGTTTCTGTTGCACTATGACCAAGCCTGAAGCAAAACCTGATAGCACGATGTTCAAACTCGTACTGGCGGAGCATCGCATGTTGAAAATATTTTGAAAAAAAAACCATATATAAGGCACGTGAAACGAAATATAAACGCTAGATGTACTGCCTGATTCGCTGAGTGGCCTCCAAGGAAAGTCAACGTACAGATATCAAGGTGAGCCAAGCGAATGAAATCAAGTCAGTAACTACATATTGTATATTGTTCTGTGCTATTCTTTTTATATTAATTTTGGTTATTACGCCCCTTTTGTAAATTTGTGCACACTAAGAGGGCACGTGTAGAAAGTTGTTATTTGGACCATTTATTGATTTAAAGAATAACAATCATACGGATAACGTAACTATCAATTTTAGATAGGAAATAGGGATATTAAATGCTTCACTACGTAGGGAAATATATAAATAGAAAAGTATAGTAACAAACTACATTTTATTTTCTTTGATTAGTCAAGGGTACATTCTAAAAGACGTACAACAAGATTTAACACTGTTCAACTTCTTATAACTTTACTTATCAATAATTTCTGCAAAAGCATTGATAACCGCAACTTCATCTGAATGGTACATTAAGGTTAACTCAATCCTGTGCTTACCACGTGGCATATATGGAGGGGCTTTGGATTCATCGACTGTCCAGTTGCAAATGTGATAAGTTCTTCCCTAAATAAAAAATGCCGTAGAAAACATTGCAGAATTGTAATTATATTATTTTACCCTTCTTATTTTACATTCTGTCAAGTTGCCGCATGTTAGCATATTACGAGTTCCCATAACATTTGCAGCAAGAGCTTTGCACGCATTTACTGCAAAGCGAATTGGAAACAGCCGATATTCGTTACTCATAAATTTATAGTGTTGAGCAATTATCTAAAAGTAAATAAATGGTGAAAAAAATGAATAATGAAATAAAAAGAAGATTCTATATTTGCTTACGTGCACGGTTTGAATGTCATCAAATTTAAATCGAAATGTAGTGTTAACAGCTGCACAGGTGCGGTTATATTTAAAAGAGCGCATTTCCATCTTATCTACAAATCTTTTGTTGTAACGAACTAATTCCACATGATGCGGTATGATGTGATAATCGGATTGATAAAACTGCAGAGTATTAACATTAAATTCAAATCAGTCATTTAGTAAGTAGGTAGCTTACGTTTAAATTAATATCAATTTTATTTTTTTCCCCGGCTGGATTTTTCCAAACCAACAGCAACCATACCACACAAAAGCAAACCTTCATTTTTTAAATGATAGAGATGTTTGTTTAGCTAAAGCATCTCAAACCAACTATTATACCTACGTACATTTATCGATGTTAGATAATTTTGATATAAACCATTTGCTATATTAGGCATATTATATAGTGATCGTTAGTTATTTTCTGTTTTTCCCGTAACAATTTTCCATTAAAGTGTACATTTGCAAAGCAAATGAGCTTGCTGGAAGGTAATAATTGTTTGGAATGTATTTGTTTTCTATTATTTCAAATAAACTTAAACTCACCAAATAATTTTACTGTACGGTTGATTACAAAAAAGGTTTGGTCAATGACAGGCTGATTTTGATAATTTCCAGAAATTTCTACTTTTATTTTCAAGGTTCTATGAATGACGCAACTGATAAAATTATACATTAATACTAACATGCCATAAAAATAAACTTTATACCAAGATCTTGGAAAACAAAAAGCATCAATAATTTTTTTTATACGTAAGTATCTCACTTACTTTTGGCTAACGACATTTGGCATCACTGAAAAATCAATTTGTTAGAAAATGCTCTATAAAAAGCCAAGGAACATTTTTACTAAAGAATTGAAAAAGTTCTTCATCCCATAGTGTTTCATGCTTTTATGCTCATAACTTTTTTATTATCAATGTTGCCCCGAAATGTTATTAATAATAGTTGTAGATAATTCTATTATCTACGAAAATGCTGTGTACAAAATCTTTGTCAGATTCGCGGTTACGGATATTAATCGAAAAAAGCAATTGCATCCTTATTTTCAAGATGGCTCTTTACGCAACCAAAAAGACAATCGCTCTTATTCAAAATGCAAGATCTCATGCCTGATTGACTAGACTAAATTGAGTTTATATAAAGTTTATTCAACAACATTATACAAAATCGTTTTCCTTTAAGACACAGTAAAACAACACACATAAATTATAATAACAGTAATAACAAAGCAATAATAATACATATAATATAGAGTTGGTACTCTCTACTCCTAGTTATATTGGCATTTTTTAAAGAAATATCGTTTTTAATAAAAGATTTTGAATGAAGCAGCTTGTATTTTAAGCAGACTGCATTTTTCATCATACTTAACTTAAGTCTCATTCTAAGCAAACATTTGGGGCTCCAGGTCAAGAACCTCCGCAAATGCATTAATAACAGAAACTTCCTCTTCATGATACATTACTGTTACTTCAACCATATAGCTACCGCGTGGCATACGTGGAGGAAATTTAGATTCGTCTATTGTCCAATTGCATATACGATAGGTCTTTCCCTAAATATTAAATACATTGATTAGAATCTGCTTTGCGATCTTAATGTTTATTACCTTCTCTACACCACGACAACCCCTAAAGTTACCACATTCCACTATTTTATGAATACCCATGACATTTGCTGCAATAGCTTTACATGCATTCACGGCAAAACGAACAGGAAAATATCGATATTCATTACTCATAAATTTATAAAACTGAGCTATTGCCTGAAAGTAAGGAACAAAAGCAAAAAATTAATTTTAACTGCGTTAGGTTTCTACGCACTGCGTTTTTGACGTGGTATGTAATCAGAATTACTAACCTGTAGTTTTTCAATTTCATTAAATTTAAGTTGAAATGTTATATTGACAGCTGCACAAGTACGATTATATTTGAAAGAACGAGTTTCCATGTAATTTACAAATTGTTTGTTGTAGCGGACTAACTCCACGTGATGAGGTATAACACGATAATCATTCTGAAAAAACTAGAAAGCAATTGCAAACAGTCAAAGTGCATCTCTGTATTTATTAGCTTACGTTGAAATTAAAAGGGGTGTTATCTTCCTCCCCAAGTTCCGCTTCCAAAACCAATAAAAACCATATTTTACAAAAATGCAGCTTCATTATTAAAGTATGATTAATTGATTACTATTTATTAATATTTCGGCGAACCTAATACAGTCACAAATCACCTGACTATGTATATCTGTAGACTGTTAGATTAAACAAAGTTAAATGGATTACACATCCTGCTCTGCCATATGCTACGTCAATCACAAGGACTTTTATTTGTGTTTCATTGAAATATACTGTATTCATGTAAACATAATTCTAGGATATATCGTTTTTGCAAACGATCTTTCAGCGGAACTAATGGTAACTGGCGATGTTAAAAATAAACTCAAAACCGTACATACAGGCTGCGCAATAGTTTTCTATTATTAACAAATGAGCTATAGAAATTGGAACTGAATTAGGACCTTTGATAATTTTTACATATCAAATAATTTGACTTAATTGGTCGGTTTTTATAATATCTTGAGTAGTATCCATAATGACTGAGAAAATAGAGCTTTTTTAGTTTCAGCTTTTATGATATTAATTATAGTCGAGCCTATTAATTCAACGACTTCATTCTGGATTTTAGGACTTAAATATTTCTTTGTGCTATCATCTTCTAAATACATTTTTAAAATATGATCATATTTAGCCAACAAATACAAATTTTGCGTCATAATTTAAAAAAGTATTTAAATAAACCAAAGAATTTTCATGTTCTGAATTTTTTTGGAAAGATCTTGCCAATCGTGAATGCCCTCACGCCAAACCTTTCTATAATGTCCATTATTTCGGTCTGAAAACAACCATCACGGTTTACATTAAGAAACATAGAATGACATAATCAATATTGTGGTAAGGATTGTCTGGATTTTGTAGTATAATAATATTTTTCTGAAAAACACTATTTGCTTTGAAGATCTCTTAGAAAAGATCCACTTGGTTGGCACGGTTCATATAATAAAATTTCTTTTCCGTTCATCCACAGGATATAATGAACGGACAGATAAGAATTCTCTTTGAGTGTTTTCCTCGTTTTCACCACCTTCCTCATTTTACCTGTTTTAAAATAGAGGTACCTATCAATTTAATTAAATTAATAAAAAACTCTGTGTGCTAACGTTACCTTCTTTAATAGAATCTAAATGTAAATTTCCGGCAGAGTGAGAACATGAAGGTTCTAGTACGGTCTCTAAAATATTTCTAAGTTTTAAATCTATTTGCATTTAAGCATGTAAAAAACCCCTTCTCATCTAAATTTAGATAACGGCTTTACAAAAACGTCGAGTTTTGGTAACTTTTTAATTTTCTTTTGTGTATCTTCCTGTAATTTTCGTTTCTGACTGTCGCTTAAATACATCCATTTTTAGGCATTATTTGAAAAATTCAAAAATAGAAAAAAGTGGTTTAGTAATCGCAAAAATTTCTCATAAGAAATGGAAAACAAAATTAATGTTAATATAAATTATCTCATTCGACACTAAGTTTTAATTAACAATGAGCAGTCTATACTTTTCCTTTAAGAAAATGACCCTTCTCGATTTATAGATTTCTGGGAAAGACAATTAGGGTTTTTCAGGAGTGGATTATCGTATTACAGTTTACAAATTTCTTTTGCAAAGAGGAGTTATACTAAATCAAAACACCTTTTAACTTCAAATAAATATATATATTTAAACCAACTAAGCAGGACGCCAGTTTCCCAGAAGAAACACCACATCCACAAGTTAACAAAGCGACAAATAAATAGTACAGCAATATAATTCCCATAAATATGTCTATATGAAACAACCTCGAAATAAATGTATAAATAGACCTCTAAAAATCCAACAATACCTGTAATTATTATAATAGTAAATATGACAAGCAAAAAAAATATAACCAACTACAAAATTTGTATAAATAAAATTCTCTAAAAAATTTCCACCACAACAACAACCTTGTAAAATATAACAATAATAAACACAATTTGGAAGCAAAAATTTGTTACATCGTATTTGCATCGTATACACTAAGCTGGCTAACAAAATTGCACGAACTGAAAATAAGATTTTTGTATAATAACTTTCATTTGAATAAAAAAATGTTTTGCCTAATTGAACTTAAATCCACAACAAATCTGGATCTCAATCTACTCTAACTAACGTTCCTATAAATGCAAAATGACCAATAAAAATTTATTTAAGGGTGCAAGTAAAAATTTAGTGTATTATAGAAATTTATCACCAAACGCATTCAGCAGGATAAATAAAGTATATAACATTTAAATTTACAAAACCTCGTGTAAATTTCAATTAAAGAAATGTTTCTAAATCATAAACTCTAAAACGCCGAAAATTACAATTGAAGTCAATCAATTTTAAAAAGCTGTTATTTAAGTGATGGAATAAAAGGTTTGACTTACCAACCAAAATTCCCGATGATTTTTTCTACGGCTGTGCAGAAAATGCGAAAATGGTAGCAATAAATAAATCGTGAAACAGAATACAGGAACAATTTCTACTTAATAAATTGCTTCTCTACCTAAAGACGTGGCAAACCCACACAAGATTTCAAACGTTAAACGGCAAAGAAATTAAGGTGATGTAATTTAAATTATTTCAACACTAAAAAAATATAATTAGTATAACAAAAAAACCCTAAACATTTATTAAATCGAGATACGAATGTTCATACATTTTACAAAAGTTCTCCGAAGACTTCTACATCGCATTGGTGAGACACAATAAGATCCTACGGATTGCTGTCTGGACCCATAGAAAGATTTTATTCCAGGTCTCTTAAATGGCAATTGACGGTACTTGCCTCCCAGAAACGAAACTCTCTAGACTACTAGCACGTCGAAGCTGCGCAATTGGCGACAAAGCCCTTTCAGTTCCTGCCCCTGGAAACAAACTGTGAAGATCGAACAGGATAATAAGAGAAAAAAATTCCCAGAATGAAGCCTAAAACTTACTCTGTAACAGCAGAGGCTTGTGGTACCCAAGAAAAATTCATAAATTTGAAACTAACGCACTTCCCACATTAGCAGCGAACGTCCGCTCACATACCTAGCTAACGCCCTTATCCGGGAGTCTATTCTGACCCCGCTCTCGACCGGACCGCAATCACTTCAAGCCGGGATTTACAACTACAATTTTTGGAAAAGTAAAATACCCTAATTAATCCAGCGAATATGGAACGGTGACAAAACAAAAGTTACCGTTACACAGTTTACTTTGATTTGATTGATTCCAGACTTTTATTGATTTCAATTAGGTTATTGTTATCTGGGTTAATTGTAATGTGCTTTATTACAGTACCTAACTCATCTTGACCGTTTTAGTCCGAAATTGAATTTCAAAAGGTGATCCTGAATAGATTTGCAATTTAATTTTTATGCTGGCACATGGTTGTGAATTTAGATTCTAATTCTCTCTCATCAAACTTAATACTGATCAGTTTGCCTAGTTTTAAAATTACGTAATCTATGAGAGAAAAGATTTATAGGTCTGTCTTGGTAAAAGTTAGATTTTCAAGAGCAGTATGTTGCGTGTCATTGTCAGAATTCTCATTGTTATTTTCGTGATAGTCACTTGGAATGTCGTCAGCGTCCTTTAAAGAGATGTCTTCGTTTAAATCTGCATTAGGGATGATGGAAAGAAGCTCTAAATTGTCCTCTGTATTAACTCTTTCTCTACTGTTGTTCTCGATTCGCGATGACGCTTCCGCTACAAAATTTTCTATTCCCTTTTTATATTACATTTTGTAATCGTATTCTTCTAAATGCATACGCAACTTAGTCAAACGAGAGTTTGGGCCTTATATAGAAAAAAGTCATACCAAAGGCAAATGGTCGGTCTCGATTATGAATTATCGTCTGTAAAGATAAGGTCTGAAGCGTTTGACTGTTTCTTTTATGGAAAGCAATTCCCGCTCAATTGATTTCGCACATTCCTTCACTTAGGAAATGTTGATACCTACTTTCCGCTGTTGAAAGACGGAGCCGCCGTAGCTCGTCGGCGAATCTGAAACGAAAGGCTCCAAACAACAGGGCCAAGTGTCTCTCGGAAATCAGCTTGACAACGTCCAAATTTATTTCAGGCGCCAGAACACTGCAAGCACGACAAAAAGAAATTAACAACAGGAAATAGAACAGAATTTCAAATATAATAACTAAAGAGCCGATCCGTAGGAAAGATCCTTTTCATTAATTATTTATGGAGTGAACGAAAACCGAGTTATAAACTCATTTCTATAAAAAGGAAATCATTTGACACCCTCTTTATTTTCCTAAATTACGAATGTTAATCCCAAATACTGTATTTCAGCTTCCTATTTTGGGATATTTCATTTCTTCTTCTTTTATGTATTTTCTCAATTGAGATGCAATAACTTGAACTTCGTTCACATCTCAGTGTAAGCTGTGTGGGTACATTAGCCATTTCCATGCGACCTAACCTTAATGTTGCTTAGACCTCATTGCACAAGGTTACTTAAATCAACCACATATAAAAAACAATCTCTTTACATAAAAGATCATTCTAAAGTTCTAGTTTCAAGCATAACAAAACTAGGGAAAGTTGGATTACCTCTTACATATTCACTGACCATAATCTAAGCAGTAGAAACGTCTCTGAAAGGATGTTCTGGTAATGTTGAGAAATTAGGGTATGAAAAACTCTTAAATGTTACAGCAAAAATCCGGTTTATGTTGGATATAAAAAAATTATTATGTGGGGAAAGTGTTGATACCCAAAGTTTAACACAAAATTTTCTAATTTACAAATATGCACCTATACATCATATGATGTTGAGCGCAGCTTTTCGTGGTTAAAATCAATTTTAGAGAAGCATGCAAATTTTACCCCTGAAAATCTGGAGCAGTATCTTGTATGTAATGCTTTTCTGCCACATAGAAAACAAATTCAGAAATGTGTGTATGTATATCTATTGCTAAATAAAGTGTAAATTATATTCAAATGGTGAGATTTTTCAGTGTTCTGATTTAGGATTTCTGTCCTATATCTTTATCTATTCTTCCTGTTTTAGAATCTGACATTTTATTATCTTAAGAATCCGCTCTCTAATAATAACAAGAGCAATTAATTATTTCAAAAGCTAAGTAGAATTTAAAAGAATTAATAATATACAAAATAATTTCTTGAATACAATAGAATCACCAGCAAAATAATGAGAGTTCGCAGACGGAATAAGGTAATAATTTTCTACCAGCCTGTGTATACCCGCAAATTTTCTATAAAAGGTAAAAAGTAATTTTGCGTACTCGATTTGCGATTACATATAAATTAACAAAGCAATTCAAAAGGGTGAAGCCCAAAGTTATAAGTTTTTAGTAACTAATCA
This sequence comes from Ignelater luminosus, assembly GCA_011009095.1. Lineage (NCBI taxonomy): Eukaryota > Metazoa > Arthropoda > Insecta > Coleoptera > Elateridae > Ignelater > Ignelater luminosus. Next base: position 26,666 of record VTPC01008183.1, read on the forward strand.
AAAAAAAAACTAAATTTATGAATTCATTTATTTTAAATAACACGAATATTGATTGAATTTTTAGTAAAACTCTCTATCGAACAATGTGTTCGACGTATAACAGATAAAAGTTATCTTACAGCAATAAAGTTTTACCTTACTTTAAATGCAAAAATTCTCTAAGGCAAAAAAATAAGGTACACTAATGATTTATTAAATTGATATTTTTTAATTAATTAAACGATAAGAATAATAAAAAAACATTACTAAATAGCATGAGAGTTCAGGTATGAACACAGATGGCACAAAAAAGAAGAAAATTAGAAACGGCACATACCACACAGTAGCGACAGTGATTCTAGCGGTCTTGGTAAAGCCGCCAATGGATAGCGGAGCTCAATCCTCACAAATCCAATAGGGTAGACCCATTGATAATAGAAACTCCAGAGGAGAAAAGAAAAACAAGAAAAAGAACAAAGTCTCCGCATAATGCGAAAAGCACAAATATCACCAAATCGTCGGTTAGTTATAATTATCCGCCTCAAACAACGCCATTAATTATAAAATTAATATTTACATGAAAGTCCAACTATTTAATACTCACGACCTACATTCCAATTTTTCACACGACAAAACAAAGAATGACTTTTAAAAGATCAAAAGTACAATCTGATAAGGATTTATAGAAAACTGAGTTAGAAAATGTGTAATGAAGTTACTTTTTAATTTCCGCAAAACTGAGTGTCGTTATTACAACAGGACCGTAAGTACGAGGGCGGTTCAGTAAGTACCCGTGTTTGACGACAGAAGGCGTTCCTGAGGGAAGTTGGTGTTATCATCGTGTGCTGCCATCTATCAAACGACGGTATAACAAATTGCAGACTGATTGAGAGGTTAGTTTGGATTTGACAGCCATTTGAGTAAGACGTGTTTCGTGATTTTAGCTAAGATGGAAAAAGAGCAGTATCGTTCGGTAATTCGCTTTCTGTTTTTGGATGGAAAAAAATGCGAGGAGATAAAAGCAAAGTTGGATGCTGTTTATGGGGACACTTCGCCATCTATGACCACAGTTAGATATTGGTTCAACGAATTTAAACGTGGACGAACATCCGTTTTTGATGAAGAGCGACCAGTACGCCCGGCAGACGTGGTTACCGAGGAAATCATTCAAAAAGTCCACGACATGATTCTCGCTGATCGACGAACGAAAGTGCGTGAAGTAGCAGAGGCCGTAGGTGTGTCGACCGGAACGGCAATTAATATTTTACATGATAAGTTGGCGATGAAAAAATTGTCGGCGCGATGGGTGCCGCGATTGCTAACGGTGGACAACAAGCGGATGCGGCTGTTAACTTCGAAGCAGTGTTTGGAGCAATTTAAGCGAAATCCGAAGGAGTTTTTGCGTCGAGTTGTCACCGTTGATGAAACCTGGATTCATCATTACACACCAGAAACTAAGCAACAATCAAAACAATGGATTTCTCCCGGTGAATCTGCTCCAAAGAAGGCGAAGATGGTTCCATCGGCCGGAAAGGTCATGGCGACGATTTTTTGGGATGCGAACGGCGTCATCCTCATGGATTTTTTAGAAAAAGGAAGAACGATCACTGGACAATACTACAGTGAGTTATTAGACAGCTTCGACAAAAAATTGAAGGAGACGCCGCCGCATTTGGCGAAAAAGAAGGTGCTGTTTCACCACGATAACGCACCAGCACATTCATCCGGAGTTGTCGCCGCCAAACTGCATGAATTGCGTTATGAATTGCTGCCGCACCTCCCGTATTCACCCGATCTGGCTCCCTGCGACATTTTCTTGTTTCCTAACATGAAGAAATGGCTCGCGGGAAAAAAAAATGTAGCTCAAACGAGTAAGTCATCGCCGAGATAGAGACGAATTTTGGAAAATTCGACAAATCCTATTTTTTGGAGGGGTTAAAAAATGGCAGGAACGTTGGGAGAAGTGTATATTTCTAAAAGGAGACTATGTTGAAAAATAAAAAAAAAATTTTTGAAAAAAATTGTGTCTTCATTTCTAACACGGGTACTTATTGAACCGCCCTCGTATACAGGACTGAAAATGTAACTCTAATCTGAGTATCTGTAGAATTAACATTGATGTCAAACTTTGTTTTCAACAAACATTACCGTGTTATCTGTCAGATTAGACAACGTTTTCGGTGTACAAGATGCTTACAATTACTGAGGAAAAAAATTTTTATATGTGAAGCGTTTAATCGCTCTTACGAGTTTGGCACTTAATTTTACGTTTATTAAAATACAATTTCCTATGTTGTCTTAGACAACCCAACGCTAATTTCATATTCTTTCAGTGTTAATTACTGTAAGGTTTAGAGGAAGGTTGCATTCCGATTTCGTTCGATTTATAAAATGCATTTCCCACCGCCATTTGATATGTGGATGGTAAATCCACCGTTAGATTTAATTATAATTGAGTTATATTATTAGTTTCTACCTCATTAGTGAGGCGAACCGCAAAGCTATCCCCCACTAGTCCGTTTGCTCCCACGCAGAGCATTTCCACAACCAAAATTTTCTAGTATGGGGAAACCGACCGGGTATATAAGCGCATACCCGAATGCCTAAAAGACAGTTACAGTTGCATTTGCATTGAAGCAGTCTTCGATTTCAATAGCAGCCCAAACAGTTCCAGCTAAAGAGTAAGTAAGCTGGAGGTAGTAAGTACCCTAGGAAGCCGTAAGGTATCAAGGTGCCCTATCCTCTCCGACCGCCTGTCTCTGTTCATTTCTTCTTTTCCTCCGTCCGTTCTATACCTCATCTCTCTCCGTCCTCCAGCTTGTGGTTTGACTGTCGTCGTAAACGATCGATCCGATCCGTCGCCTCTGAATGATTTTTTTCTCTAGCTTGTGTCCTGACAATTGGCGTGAACAGTCGATCCGATCTGTCGCCAGCTAAACCACCAGCAAGCTTTCTCGGTGTCATCGTGAACGGTCGATCCAATTCGTTGCCACTGGGTAGCCCGCTCATCGCCAGCCTTCCTGGCATAAACCCTTATAGGCCACCTGATCCGACTGGAACTCTTATAACCGACCCTGCCGACTTGCACCTCTTTTCGTTTGCTGCACTATTTGGGCAGTATTAGGAGGCTTTAGTGTGTAATTGCTCGCCTGTGTGTTTAAATTGCTTATTTTGTGCCTGTAAACGCTTAATAAATATTGTTTGGGTTTCTATTGTGTCTTTTATTTACTATTAGCTCTGCAGATTTTTTATTTCAGTTGTTGCCTCCTGCAGTTGAGCTCTCGTCTGACCTCCACAAGGACGAGGTCGGGGAGTAAACACCCTTATCAAATCTGGAAAGTGTCACATGTGTCAAAGTAGTTAATTAAAATTATTCAGACGAAGATGGAGAAATAGACAACGTAAGTATGTACAATGACTATCCTGACCTAGAACAAGAATTTGATGTGCCAAAGAACGAGAAACAGCAGGATAAAATGGAAGCTGTAGGACCAACTACAGATAACTTCTTTTAACGAAATAAAGTGGTAAAACAAATTTAATGACAGAAAAGTTAGAACTAGAACGGAAAATATCACAACTTATCTGGCAGGGGTTAAAAACTATGTAAAAATGCCAAAACTTTCCTTAAATGTTTTCCTCTGTTTGCTGACGAGCAAATGATTACTAATGTCGTCCAGCATACAAATCAAAGAATTGATTCCCCTTATGGAGCAAATGTGTAATAGAAATCTAGGCCGTATTTGGTCTCTTTTACTTATGGGCTGCGTTTAGAAATAATCACCGTTATTTGAGTGAACTATGGAGTACTGATGGTACTCGAATTTAAATCTCCCGTTGTACAATAAAAACAATAACAATAATAAGCCAAAAGCGATTTGAATTCTTGGTGTCATGTTTTGGTTTTGACAACAAAGAAAAAGCCAAATTGGATAAATTAGCTCATACGAGAGAGTTTTGAAAGATTTGTTGATAACTGCAAAACCATAGACGAGAAGTTAGAAAGATTTCGTGTCTTAAACCTAAACCGGCAGAATACGGTATAAAGGTACATGCTCTGGTAAATGTACGTACATACTGTGTGCTCAATATGGAAGTACATGAGAATCAACAACCCGTAGGGCCATTTAGAATTAGCAATAGCCGTAAGAACATTTTAGATAGCCTAGTTGGTTCAGTATCAGGAAATAAACGTAACATTCTCTCTGACAATCGCTATACTAGTTATGATTTTTTCTTCCCACCTAGGAAGTTAAAAATTCTGTAAACATTTATTAGGATATTTTATTTACAAAGCCTTTACCGAGAATTTGAAGACAAAACTCACCCTATTTCGTATTATTTTGTGTTGTTTGTAATACTTCTCTTCTAAAACCTTTTATTACGCTACCAAGAAGGTTAAACCTGTTACTTCTCTGTAGAATTATCGAGGCGATAACTAATGCAGTTTGGTGATCGCAGGCATTGGTGCAGTTTACTTTAGCAATTTGTGCAACTTTCTTTAAGAACCAGTAGGATAGTTTGTGTCTTAATGAAAATCAATCTTAGTAAATTCAGTCTATTTTCAACCTACCCGTAACGAGAATTTATACAAACCTGTCATTGTCACTTTAGAATGCTTTTTCTGTCGGTCGCTAAAGACACCATATCTTAGAAGGGGCGGACCGTAAGCTTTGAGGGCCCTGAACTAATACTGTTTGGGGCCCCCAATTAACCCGAGTTTGGGCTAGTTGTGGGGACCATTCGCCATTTTACTGATAAACTGGTTTTTATCCATTTTTAAACAGAAAAAATTATAGACAACAAACATTGAATATATCTCTTCCCATAATGCGACATACAATTTAACCTTAGAGTTTCATCAGTACCTAAAGGGTATACTGTAAGGGTATGTTAACATCTGTACCTAAAATTTTGGTATCAAACTAAATGAGTCACCCAACTACCTTTCCTTGCTTCTAATAATCCAAGACCGGTATCAGTTAGTTGATGCGCCATGAAAGGAATCGGTGATGGGATCGTGCCAGCGGTGGAGTGTTTACCAAGTATTATATATATGTACGTATACATGCACATAATAAAACAAAAATGTGTTGCAGCACTGGCCGGCCCTTATCTAGCAGAAAATACGTCACTAGCTTACGCGAATTGTACATGTTTAGTCGTCCGCCTAAGTAATTTCGATAAACTCAACGTATTTAAATGCATCGCGGTCGGGTATACAGACAACTTTACTGGACCATCAACTATTTGATACCGCCCCTTGCTAATAATATTATAAAGCTGTTCCAATTAAATAATAAGAATTTTTATGGACTAGTATTAATTGTAATAATAGCAGATTTTGATAAATAAAAGAAAATAGCAAAAAGGCTCACGTTGGTGCGACAAACGTTTATTTCAAAAGTAATTTTTTGGAACTAGAAAAACTTTGAGTCAGTTGAAGAATTCTACGGGTATATCAATGAACGATTACAAATACTTGGCTTCATTAATTGAGTCACTAAAACAACTTAAGGCACTCCAGAGCAAGCAACTCGCTAGAAAATACCCAGGGCTGCATCTGCAAGAGGTCTCGGGTCGAGACAAGTATCAACTTTGCCAACCATACCTAGCAAAGTTTAAATTGTTATTATTTTTTTTTCTAGTAAGAAGTCTCGAGAATAATGGAAGGCGTCAGTACTTTCATAATAACAGAACCTCGAGAAATGCTCACTGTATATATAAGCTCTGTCAGTAAATTCTACTTCCACGTCCACGAAGACAAAGTCGCGTGACCTCTGGGCAATACTTAGCGTGCAATAGATGTACGCTAAGCAGCGAACGGAAAAGGGTAAAAGGCGAGTTCGCGGCGCCTTAAAATAACCGGGACATATTGACTAAGGGAGTAAACTCCGACAGAAAATCCTGGTCCTTCTGATAGGGGGTTGTAACGATGGGTCTGGTCCTCATCTCATAGAAAACAATAAAAATGCAAAAAAGTCTAATACTAGTTTCGGCAAGGATGGATTAATTGGAAAACGACAAAGGAAAAGGAAACGGCTAAGGAACTTTGGAACGATCAATACAGAAGGGTGCAGAGGAAAATTAACCGAGATTGTTCATGAACTAGACAAACACCATCTAAAGATAGTAGCTCTAACGGAGACAAAAAAGAAAGGAACAAGTAGCGAAATAATTGGCAACTATTTACATCTGTATAGCGGAGTAGCAAAAGACCAACATGCAAAACGAGGAATATCCATACTAATAGAGAAAAAATTGAAAAACAGAATAACAAATTGGGACGCAATAGACGAGAACACAACGAAAGTAGGTTTAAATATTCTACAACATAAATTGGCAATATATGGATTGTCAAATGATACCCCTACTAATGAAAAAAGAATTGTTCTTTGAAAAAATCAACCAAGAAATAACAAAAATAGGGAACAACAGAGAAATAATAATTTTAGGAGATCTCAACAGTCGGACGGGAAGAACAGAAAACAGCAATATCATAGAACCGTTTGAAGAAGAAATAACAAACGACAATGGAGAATGGCTCAAAAACATATGCAAACAACACCAATTAAAAATCACCAACAGCTAGTTTCAGCACGAAGACATATAAATATACGTGGTGGACACAAGATAGTAGAAACTTGAGAACTGTTATACACCACTTAATCGTTAAATAATGTTCTTTATTAAAAATTGAGGATGTCAGAGTATATAGAGGAATATTTAACATATCTGTTCACCACTTCCTCAAAGCTAAAATATTCTTCTCAGGTCAATATAAAATCCAGACAATAACTCATAACATTAACCAAACAACAGACATTACGGATGAAAAATATAACATTGATAGTTTACAACAAGAGAGCCCACAATATCTGTATCAAAATTGATTAAATCAATACCTTCAAGAAATCGACAACCAAACAGCAAACAAGAAGTACGAAAACGTAGTAGAGAGTATTAAAAAAAGCTGCAAGTGAAGCCTTAGGTACAAGGGAAATTCCTAAATGTAATAAATATTGGTGGAATTCTGAAATTGAGGAACTTATTGAAGGAAAAAAGAAACTTTATCAAAAATGACTCAACTCAAAAGAACAAGAGAAAGAAAATTCAGTGAAATAAAACGATGGAAAATTATAGAAAGCAAAAGAGAAACGTGGAACAAAAAGTGCCAAGAAATAGAGACATATATTGGAGGAAGGAAATGTAGCGAGGTCTGTAAATTCATAAATAAAGTGAAAACCAACAAAAGACTAAGAAGCCCACTTTAATTAATACCAGTACGAGAATGGATAAAACACTATGCAGATCTACTAAGTGAACAAAGACCCGAATACACACAAATCACACCAGCTAAAGTACGAGTAGAGGAAGAAGAAATATACATAAATACAGAAGAAGTAAAAACGGCAATACAACAGCTGAGAACTGGAAAATCCCCTGGCCCAAGTAGAATAAGCTCAGAACTCCTCAAAAATGTAACTGAAAAATTATACACAGCTCTGGCTTATATATTTACAAAATATATAAAAGGTGGAAACGTACCCCATGGATAGAAAACAGCTTACATTGATTGAACGGGGCCCTGGGCTGCAGTCCATAAAGACCATACCTAAATCCTCCTCTGAAGGTCTAGAAGTTCCAGTACTTGCATTCTGGTCTATGGTTGGTCCAAGACCTTTCTGTAATATTGTGAAATTTGGGGAAATTTTTTGGAAAGAACTTGGCTAACGCTCTCTTGATAAATAAACGCTACGATAAGCAAAAAAATATCTAGGAAGCTTGTTTGCTAAGAATATGCTAAATATTGCGCATGTTATATCTGGCCATCCTCCAGATTTAGTAAGCTTCCTTAAGAACACATATGTGTATTGATATTAATGGTTATGTTAACGATAGTGAACTGAGCTACCAGAATGTGCTCTGATTTTCTTATTAAAATACAGTCCACTAAATAATTGGGTATCATTTACAACCCCAACATTGTTATTAAGCACAAGATGGAATTCAGTTTTCTTTGTTTGTACGATTAGACTTATGCAAGCTTTCAAACTTATCGTATAATTAAACAGCTTGACTGCTAATTTTAAATATCTCCTACAAAATATCAATTTTAACAAATTGTGCTAAACCGAAATTCTAATTCAAACTGTTCAGTTTTTTCTTTGATTTAAATGGTAGCTTTAACTCAGAATTAGTAAAGATTATAATTTCACGACAGGGATGCATGCAAAAATCACCCAGCCAAATAAGGAAAACTACAGATCATTCTAACAAGACAAGCAAAAGACAGACATTATTGTTATACAAGGAAGTTCAAGATGAAACAAAACAGATAAAACGATTCTCTCCATGTTTTTATCAACAAAGTTATAAACGCAGGAAGCAATAACCTACCGAAGAAGGAAAATTATTTGAAGAATTTACCGCAGTTTTACTATTAAGTATTCCAGCAATAAACAAAAAATCTATGATGAATTGATGATGATGTGATCAACACAATTTTAAAAGACATGCACTACGTACTACATATGTCGGTAAATACAAAAGAATAACGTCACGAATGATTTAATTTAAAGGCAATATCTGAATTTGGTAATAATTTCACAGAGGAAATAAAAAAAATTTTAACAGTTATTACTGCAACAAAACGATTTTAAAATTGATCTAGACCTAGAAAAAGTGACAGCAGTATAAATACCTACAAATATTTCTGAAAGTAGATTGGCCTAATTACCAACATTACTTGACATAATATAATAATTATCTAAACAAAATTACTAACCTATCAGTATATTTGACGTAAATGTTAAAATTTCAAATCATAATAATATCGAAATGCCTAATAAAAATGACCATAAAGACATTATGCAATAATACTACTTTTATAATAATAATTAATAACATTGTTATTCTAAACGGTCCCACGGGTATTAACTATTACGTTTATTAAATAAAAAAATAGTTGTAATTAATTTAAGCAAAAACGCAAAATCAAGTCGATTTTTTATTTATTATAATTTATAGAAATAAAAGTAAAGTAGATTTTTAATGAGCCTGGAGACGTAAATTTCGTGTTTTTATTAGCCGACATAAAATTTGAAATATAACGCTAGTACTTTATAAATAATAAAATATTACCTGAGGAAATCTTTAAACATTTCAAAATATTTTACATGCATATGCAATTGCGACTAATAACCATTACATTAAATTAAAGTTTATTGAGCTTCTGGTAAACATGTACTTAGTATTGTCACCTTATTTCTATTAGTGATTCTAGCATTTTAAAATCTGTTAGATATATACCTAAAACGAACATTATTGTTTTTATGTAGTTTATCAAAAATAATTTTATGAAAATACGTTTTAATTAAAATTTGTTTTTCCCTGATCACATTGACATTATATGGTTCTTTTACAAAAGTGACATTCTCTTATCCAGGTTACTTATTAATACATTATCATAAATAATTAGTTTAATTTAACAGAAAAGTATTAATGTGAAAGGTTCTTAACAGTACATGCAATTCAAATACAAGGAATATTTAAAAAATTGTTTAGGTCATTTTATACAGTGAAGGTATTATACACACTGATTCGAAAGTTCTAGCGGTACATACGAAGTTCAAGATTAGATCAATTACGATAATATTAATAATCAAATGTATCTGCGCTATGAAATATTATTGTATAAGTGTTCTGTAATAGTTAACTGTAACTATTTGCAACATTCTTGTTGCTATCCCCATTTAAAGTTTATCATCAGAAAGTTTACCAATCATTTTGTTATTTATGCTAGAGCAATCGTTATTGTTAGGTAGGAGTATCAAGCTTGGAGCTTCGTTGCAAATACATTCGATTTTCGGAAAATTTTTAAATCTATGTTGCTTCTTTAAATGGTTTTATCAGATGATTATTCTGTGGATGTTGGAAATATGATGTCATTTTGAGACAGATTGTTGTAAATTGTATTTCGTATGGCTGAAAAGAGTATCGTAGTCCTTCTAAACGTTTCATTTCCATACCGAACGTATATTTATTTGAGAATGAATGGCATTAGACTACCTCTGTTTGTCAAAGATGTTTTGATATCTACGACATAATAATTCCTCTGATACAACTAGTACATATCAAAGAAAACTAAGCTAGTCTTGTCTCGTATAAGCTTCTTTGTAGAACTGCAGGACCTTATTGTAGCGTTTGCTCGCCTTGCACTGTCTTTTATTTATTTTTGTACGTTCACTCATTAATATATATATTTACAGGGCTTTCAAAAAAGGAGTGACTACTTGTAATATTATTTTGAAAATTTCGCATAATCATCAGGATTCTGCCGCAAATTTCGTTTTTAATGTATTCATTTACTGTGAATTTATCCTTCCGTTTCGGTTTATAAAATTTATTCAGTCATACTTTTATGGTTATCAAACATTTTGTTCAAGGCTTTTTTGAAGTTCTCTGTTACAAGTAAAATGTATTTAACAATCTGTTTTATGTTCTTTTCATTACAAGAATATTTTATATTTGGTTTTCATTTCTAAATTCGATATTATAGTTCTTTTGTCCAAATTATCACAATACGTGATTTTAGGTAAATTTAAGCAGACTAAACACTTCGTATGACTCTGCTCTTCTTGGAAATCTTTGTTTATGTTTTAGGGTTTTAATGATCCATCGTCAGCAATCTGCGGCCGAATAAAAAGGTCGTTTTAAATTAGAAAAATTATGTGTGGAAAATTTTTATTTCTTATGGGCTATTTGTGTTCGATTTGACTTAGCATTGTGTAAGTAGCTTTGATTTTTGGTTGCAACTGTTGGATTGATCAAAACAGTTTGGAGTGAAGACGAATGAGTTCCATTTTTGGCTTTGAGCGGGACGCTCGCGCTTTGAGCGCGGTGCGTTTGCCGCTAGTTCGGTCGCTAACAACAATTTGTCTGTCGTGAATTCGCCTTATTTAGTTTTGGTGTAGTTGCTAGATATTTTCTATCAGGAGGTACAATTATAACAGCGACAATTTTGTCGGATCTGGCCTTAGGATTCACGGACGATAGGAGCTTACCCTGAATATTTGTGTGGCGATGTACCTCAAATAAGTGTCAATGGACACAGTGTTGTCCGCATCGGCGTTAAAACAAACCACTTTGTGGAAATAATCAGTTGCGACGAGCTATTAGAAATTTTTGTTGTTTGGGAAATTATTATTGTTTTATCTTTTGGAATAAAATTTACCATCATGTCATCTCGTGAGAAACTTTTCATCGAGGAAAGGAACTCCGTTTCCCATTTCCAATTTTAGTGGAACTATTTTGGTTTCGGATATTTTGTGTGATGTGTAAAGTACACTCTCTTTTGTGGTTTTAAATTAAAGTCAGTGTTTTGTGAAGATGGTCATTATAGTGTTTTAAAATTTTTGTGAATTTAGTTTTATTAATAACAAGCACCGATCTCTCAACAATGTCATCTTTTTGCCTTTATTGGGTTACTGGAGCTTTAGAGATAAATTGAAAACTGTTTATGAGTAAGAACTATGTTTTAATATGTTTTTTGTGATGTTTTTTTGTAAACTTTGAGACACAGCGATTAAATTTGATATTTACGTAAGTCAGGATAGCATTATAAACGTTTTCCGAAAAAAGGGCTTAGATTTTATTAATATTATGGTTGGAGATTAATTCCCACTAACTTTATTGTTCTTGGTTAATATATATTTTGAGGATTTCTTGCTGTTCAAGTATCGTAAATTTATTTTCAGATTACAATTTAACTTTTATCATTTAATGGTTATTTTGTTTTGCTTAATAGTTTTTTTAAAAGTTTAATAACGAACCCCTCAGGTATCGTTTTAATATGATTATATCATTTTTCTTTGTGTAAAGTTGTAAAATGTTTCTCTTTATAATTGATGTTATTCGAATTTATTTTGTCATTCCATATTAAATTACTTTCAACGTTATCAACTTAATTAATTTATGTTTTCGTAAACTAAATCTTTGTTAATCATTTTTTTTCTTTGCATATTGAAGATATAATAAACCGACTGTGTTTCATCTATTTTGGTATTTTATTTGTTAAGCTCTATTTGTGTAAACAATCAGGTAATGTATTGTGTTATGAGTGTCCCAGGTTTCCAGTAATGAAGAATCAAAATTGTTGCTTGTAACAATTTAAGACTGTTATAGAGTTAACGTTTTGTAAAGTTTATTTTAATCACGAGAGAGAGAGATGCTGAAGTTATGTTGCACATTATGATATTTTATTATCTCATGTTTTTGGTGTTGATGATAATTTTATTATTGTCTGTCTTGTGTTAGTTAATGAAGCCAATGTAAGTTTCGCATAGAGTGGAGAGTGCATTCTGTATACAGTGTGATAGTTCCTATGGCCACCCATATACAGGGCTTTCGCCAATGTGGGGACAGGCCGGCGAATTATTTCTTTTTAGCATAACTGTTTCCTGGCGCCCTTTTGATATCCCTTCTAGGCATCCTAGCCAAGAGCTAAGTTTTAGGTTCAGGTAAGATCATCAAAGCCTGCATTATTTACTATTTTGAAACCTACTCCCGTCTTCGACATGAGCTATGGGCTTGAACATCTACCGATATCTGGCTTATACGGGGCTTGTGCATACTTTTGGGTATTTTCCCTTTACATACTTTCAAATTCTATTGTTTCTGTTGATATACAAATTTATTTGTGTTACTGCTGATATCAACATACACAAATAATCAGTGCCATAACTAGGCAAGTGCAACAGGTGCACCCGCACAGGGCCCACTTGAAAGGGGAGCACAACATGCTGTTCACAAGAAATTATATTTTTAAATTTTGAATTTCTCTGTCTTTCTACTGCGCGGTATGGCGATTAAATTTTGCCTTACTCAGACCCTAGATGTCTCTGCTTACCAACATGAACATTCGAACGAATGGCAGAACTGACTGATATTTTCAACGTGCCTATGTGGCCTATGTTAAGTTACCTAACTTAGGTTAGGCTACAGTATGAATACAGCAACGTAGTCACCATACTTGTGTTTTAGCGTATATGTGTTTGTGAAAACAAGTAAGAATGCAAATAATAATATTAAAATTATTTACTTGCAATATTTCGAGGATTTCATTAACAGGCACGTAAAGATGTGCTTGGATAACCCTGTCAATTTTGTTATGTTGGGTTTTTGTCATTTCTGTAGGTAATTTTGTACTTTTGTATTTGTACAGTAAATTGATTTGCGATGTTAAGTTTCTATGTACTTGTAGACTATTTCGCTTAGTGCTTTTTAATGTACCATTTGAGTTTTATAGTAAAACTTTAATAATTAATTTCATATGCAACGAATTTTTAGGTTTTTATTATTTTCTTAAAATGTTTGGTTGGAAAAGACATGGAAATATGGGATGCAAGGGCATGCAAGCAAGTGATACTTCGCGACGCGCTTGCATTCTCTCTATAAATAATAGTTTGTATACAGTTTACTCTTTACTTATAACAGTTTTATACTTGTACAGGCAACATGTTAAAAATAATATTTTTGTTTAGTTCTAGTTTAAAAATGTTTAAAAACTGCCGGGTGTACAAAAGAAAAATATAAGGAAACGAAAATTAGAAGAATGCAAGTCAATATCGCAACAATTTGTTACATGGCTAAGGAGAGAAACACCGGAGAAAGGAGGAAGTGGGAAAAAGGTCAAACCTACTACTGCCTCACAAGCTGATGATATAATATTGCATTTGACATCTACCCCTTCAATGAACGACAATTCTCGGGGAAGCAGAAACAAGGAGCCACTGGAAGGAAAATAATCTACTGCTTCACGAGATATTTTACTACAGTTGCCCCACAATGATTCAAAAGAGGACGAGCCTGCTCACAATCGATAATACCGTACAAAATTTGGGCTCTACTGCTAATTTACAACGATCCCCATTCCTGGCCTACTATTACAAATAAATTAATATATTCCCTTGTCACACATGGTTCAGATCAAAATGAGAACATTAGTTGAAAGCAGACGATTCAGGGCAAAGATTTTAAAAGGTCTGTGTTAAACAGATTAATGAAGAAACTGTTAAAAGGAAATGGATTTTATATTCCACGATTCGCAATGCAGAATTTTGCTTTTCTTGCATGCTTTTTGGACATAAATCACATAATCTTTCAGACCCACAAAAAAGATTTTATGATTGGAGGCATCTTCATCTAGTTATTCCCCAACACGAAAATTCTCCGGAGCACCGAAAGTCGTATATGTGAAATGGAAAGTGATGAAAAAGAATCTAGAATCAGAATATGCAACTGATGATTATGTAGATAAATCAATTAACAAGGAAAAAATGAAAATGATATGGTGTAAAATATTAAAAATAAAACTAGATGCTATTCTATTCTGTGCCAAAAATAATATTGCTCTTAGAGGTTCAAATGAAATTATTGAAGATCCAAATTGCAGCATTTCTTCAGATTTGATTGAATTTGCTAGTCATTATAATACTGCTTTAAAGGAACATATTGAAAAACATAAAAAAGGTTCAGTTTCTTATTTCTCACCCACTATTCAAAGTGAAATAAATAAAATTAGTTGGGGACAAAACTAGAAATGAAATCATATGTAGAATTAAGAAATCAAAGTACTACACCATTTCACTTGACTGCACCCCTGATGTTTCAAAGAAAGGGCAAATCAGTCAGATGTTAAGATATGTCCATGTTGACCGTAATGGAAAGGTAATGATTGAAGAAAGCTTCGTCAACTTTATTCAGTCACATGAAAAAACGGGAAAAGAGTTTATCGACTGAAATTTTAAATAAACTAGAAGTTGATAAATTGGATACTGAGGATTGCAGGGGGCAAGGATTTGAAAACGGTGCCAATGTGGCTGGCAAATATAAAGGAGTAAATGTACGTATTTTTGAAATTAATAATTTAGCAATATTTGTACCTTGTGCAGTTCATAATCTAAATTTTGTTAGTGTCTACGCTGCATCTACAACTCCAGAAATGATTACCTTTATAGTACTGTGCAGAGATTATTTAATTTTTTCTCGTCCTCAACATTACGTTGAGACATTTTAAATTAAGTGCCTAAAATTATCACTTAAAAGTTTTTTTGATACCAGGTGGTCATCAAAGGCCAATGCAATAAAAACGCTGAATTTACAATTACCTGAAGTAATGAAAAGACGGCAAACGATTTTTCAAATCCAGAAGCTGTATCGAATGCAAAAAGTTTGATTTTGTAAATTAATTATAGACTTATCTGTAGTCTTTTTATATAAAATAAAATTTTACAATACATCGATCGAACAAATAAAGCATTACAACAAAAAGATTTGTCAATAGATTGTGAAATATAATTAATTGCTGGATTACGTAGTATGTTACATGGGGTTCGAGATACAGGTTTCGAACAAAATTTTCAGGAAGTACAAAATTTGGCTAAAGAAATGAATATAGAGAAGGAATTTTTTAATAAATGAAAGAGAAGAGGTAAGATAATGGAAATAGATGAAACACCAGATAAAGGAAGTACCTTGACTCCCGAAGAGTTATTTAAAATACAAATTTACGGTGTTCTTGACACTCTGTTGTCTTAAACAGATTGGCGTTACCAAAAAATAAAAACTATCTGTGACGATTTTTGCTTTCTCTATGACTCGTCTTTACCATACGTGAGTGTTGATGATTTAAAAAATTGGCTGTAGATCTCGCTATTAAATATAGCACAGATTTAAAAAACTACGAATTCACATGTAAAATTAAAAGTTTGAAGTTTGAAGTAACGACTTTTATACAAAATATAGAAAACTGCATCTCCGCTTAATATTCTACAGACTCTTCATGATTTTGGTTTAATTAAGTCTTACTCAAATATCAATGTCGAATATTTCTAATTCTTGCCGTTTCTATTGCTTTGTGCGAGAGAAGTTTTAGCAAGTTGAAATTAATAAAAAATTATTTAAGATCAACTATTGAAGAAGAACCATTATCCAATCTTTCTATTATTTTA
Organism: Ignelater luminosus; assembly: GCA_011009095.1. Lineage (NCBI taxonomy): Eukaryota > Metazoa > Arthropoda > Insecta > Coleoptera > Elateridae > Ignelater > Ignelater luminosus. The sequence goes on from VTPC01008183.1 coordinate 42,658, forward strand.
ATAGAATACAATATCGTTAATAGTATATTATTCATCGAACACATAATGCTCATTATGTGCCAGTCGAATACGATGTTTTATCTACGATTCTAACACTTCTGAGGAAGATCTGGAGGTGGATTTCCCTGAGGGAGGCGATGCCTAAATTCTTGAATATGTAGAAGTTAATGAAAGTAAACAATCTCCACAAAGAGAGTTTTAGACCTGGAATACAAGGATCCTCTGAAGACAACGTCCAGATTTTTATTCTAACAATAAATAGTTTGAGATTATAACAATTTTTATTTTGTTTATATCTATTAATAGGCAACCAACAAAACACCGCCAGTGAATAAAATTCATACAATTCACTAGTGTTTTATGGGTATGGTTATATCCCTATGGTTACGCGTATAACGACCATACTATTAAAGAGTCGTAGATAAAATATTAATTATAATGATGTAATTAATCAATTTGCTGAAATGAAAGCCAGAAGAGTGCAATTAAAATAAATCTTTTTAAAAATCTATTGCAATGTATTTGTTTTATTATTTTCCCAAACATAATTAATTAAGGGGCCTAAATGCAAATTGTTGCACATGACAGGAATGGCTAGTTACGGCACCTCAAATAATAATAAATAATGTGCATATCAACTTGAACATAAACAGCATCAAAAACACCTATTGCATCCTTATTTTCAAGATGGCGAGCGAATAACAATCGCCCTAGTTTCAAAAACTCACGATCAAGCTCCCCCTGGCAAACAGAAAATGAAACTCGTTGGCTATCTAAAACGCACGATCTCGTGCCCAATTGATTGAACTAAATTGAATTTATCTAAAGTTTATTCAACAACATTATACAAAATCGTTTTCTTTTAAGACACAGTAAAACAACACACATAAAAAATAATAATAGTAATAACAAAGCAATAATACATAATGTAGAGTTGGCGCACACTTAATTCTCAGACGATCGCAATAATTGTTTTGAGTTTTTCTTTGTGTTTGTGTATTTCATTTCTTTAAATGGAGCTTTAAGCTTGTGTACTCGAGAAGATATATAACATTGAGATGTAAATGATACAGACGTAGACACTTGTCCAGTTTTAAAGCAATTAGAGCAGAGACGTCAGATATTCTTATTCAGTTAACGAGTTAACCTTCGTTGTCAACGCTAGAAAAGCTTTGGAGATAACCAATTAATCGATTTTTCTTAATTAACCACGATTTTGGTTCTTTTTGAGTAAAACAATTAAAGATAATTGTATTGTTTACAAAAATGCTTCAAACAAAATTTTTGTCAGATTTGAGGTTACGGAGATTAATCAAAAAAAAAACAATTAAATCCTTCTTTTCAAGATGGCGGTCGAATAAAAAAACTCCCAGTTTTGAAAACTCGCAGTCGAACTCCCCTAGGAAATTAAAAAAGGAAATCGTTGCCTATCCAAAACGCAGTATCTCATACAGATTGACTAAACTTCACTGAGTTTATATAAAGTTTATTCAACATTATACAAAATCGTTTTTCTTTAATACACAGTAAAACAACACATAAACAATAATAACAGTAATAAGATAACAAAGCAATAACACATAATACATAATATAGAGTTGACGCACACTTAATTCTCATTATGATATTTACGTTATGACAGTCCTTATAAAACTGTAACATTTTTTAGGTTTTCCAATTGGGGCGGATTGTTTTGTATTTTACATTTGAAATATGCCAAAATGTCCCTACGATAATAAAACTATAGCGTTTTAGTAGCATAAATAACTGATGTATATCGTGCACAATTATAACGTAACGTACATTTGTGTGTCAACTCTGTAATAACAATAATAACTACTATGTAATATAACTAACAACAATTACAATACTAAAAGCATTTTTAAATTCTCTTCATATAAACTTATTTGGTCTTTGCTGTATATCAAGAAGCCTACAACCGGACGGCAAATTTTTATTAAACGGTTACTAGATTGATCTGTCGTTCCTTAAACCTAGACCCTGTAGGCTTGAACTACCTAACAAACACCAAACTAGAGTAAAACCTCTACTGCCGAACAGCTTTCATTCTTGGACATTTCTTGATATCGGGTAATTTTGAAAATACCGATTCAATTATTATTGTCCTAGCACCTACTATTTCACTTATATTTACCTCTCCACAACAGACCCCCTTTAAATGCCGCTGAATTAAAATTCTATTTGTTTATTTATTAATCAGGCATGTGCAGCATTAGGACCTCAAATGACTACATAACATTTGGTTCCTCACAGTACGATACAAAAGGGAAGTGGAATTTAAAGAAAAAATTGTAAATACGACAGAAGAGTTCCTTTAAGAAATAACTAAGAAGTAAACGTACCTGGACCTTTAATGTTTCAAACGGTATTCTAACATTGTATTAAAGTTCATTATCTTATTAACAATATGTTCCAGGGAGTCATAAATATTTCAATACTTTACAGTGGGTTACATTTCTAATAACGTGACATTTTTTGAGATCCCGTGGGTGTCCGATATAGAGAGGTTTTACCGTATACTTAGATCTATTTTTATATTAGCAAAACCTAAATCAGCCTTTCCAAATACAATTACTTTTTTTACTTTGATGAAAGATATAAATAGGTTATAAAGTTGGAGTCTCACAACCCAAAAGTCTTTTTTATGTAACACGCAAACAATCTTTAATTATGACAGAGTATTTATGATCATGCAGAATTTAGTTGCTTCCCGTCAATAAGCACCTAAACAGCTCATCATAATAAATCTAACACCGCAAAAATTTGAAAAACAAAACTTTAATACGTGCAAGTGCAAATAATCGACTCACAGCAAAATATTTTCAAGTGACTTTTTACAGTTTTGAAGAAAAATAACAAGTTTCACAAAGCAACGAAAATAAACAGAAAATAACATAAAGCAAACGGGTTGAAGATAGACCTAACATTACTTTGTTCATTAATCTTGTACTATAGGAATTTATTTATCAAATGCACTGTTTTGTATTTTTATAGTTCAATGCTTGAAATATCTAAATTGATATTTTTATGTTCAGCAATATCTACCGTGAGTGTCTTTCATATGACAGGTTTGCTGCAGAGAGGCTGAAAAGTTTTGCAATCAAGAACTAACTCAATTGACTTTAAAAAATTATACCGAAAAGCTAGACGCTTTCTAGAAAATAAAGCTTTACACAAGTGAGCAGCCTACTATCTATAAAAATTGAAAAGTGTGTGTCATTAATTTTAGGTCATTGTGTTACCGCAACTACACAAGAAAGTAGTGGGTAAGTTATTAGTGGTTTCTAAATCTGTTTTGAGAATTAGGAGAAAATTTAAGGTATATATTGGTTAACAATGAATTCACTGATTTTCGGTTTTGCCTGGTAGACACATATACAACATAATATAAGGAATCAATATTTTACTAAGAGCCAACTTATTCACCTCCTGATAAATTCGTCTGCAGATAAATCTCTAGATAATTGTTATAAAAATTTTATCTTTATCTACTACCTTACAAATAACTTGTCAAGAGATGATAAAATTCAGCCTAAGCTGGTAAGACTGCAAAAGTGATATTAGGTATGTTTAAAGTATGATCAAAAATTATTTTCATCAAGGACAACTAAGCAATTTGAAACAGACGGGTTTTCTTGTATTAAAACAAATTCAATGTAATTCACCATAGCCATTAAAAATGTAACCTCAAAAGATAAATTGCTGCTGATTTTATCTACACAATAATTTATACAACCTGCTCATTCCAAGCTAATTATGCATTCATTCTCAATTTTTTAAACTTTTGATGTTTATAATATGACTGTATTATAAAATGTACATATCTTAATTGTAAATATTAATTTGACCAGTGTCAAAAAACGTAGTATTGCACGAAGTAATTAAAGACGCTGCTTTTAGGTCTCAATGTCGCACATGATAAAAATAAACTTCGCTTTGTTTGCGAAATGTATAAGCCTGAAGGATTAATTTAGGCTATTTGTGCTGGAAAATTCTAACTATTTTTATCCTAGTTATTTTGACATTTTCTAAAGAAATGCTGTTTTTAATAAAAGATTTCGAATGAAACAGCTAATTCGCCATGCTTGTATTTTCGGCAAACAGACAATAATTTTTGATCATACTTATCTTAAGTCTCTTTTCTAAGCAAATATTTGGGGCTCCAAGTCAAGAACCTCCCCAAAACCATTAATAACCCCAACTTCCTCTTCATGATACATTACTGTTACTTCAACCATATAGCTACCGCGTGGCATACGTGGAGGATATTTGGACTCGTCTATTGTCCAATTGCATATATGATAGGTCTTTCCCTAAATATTAAATATATTGATTAGAATCTGCTTTGCCATCTTAATGTTTATTACCTTCTCTACACCACGACAACCCGTAAAGTTACCACATTCCAGTATTTTATGAATACCCATGACATTTGCTGCAATAGCTTTACATGCATTGATGCCATAACGAATAGGAAAATATCGATATTCATTACTCATAAGTTTATAAACCTGAGTTACAGTCTAAAAGTAAGAAACAAAAATAAAAAGAAATCTCTGCTCTTTTTGTTACATTAGCTTCTAACTGCCGTTAGATTTCTACATGCTACGTTTTTGATGTAAGTATATAATCAGAATTACTAACCTGTAATTTTTCAATTTCATTAAAGTTAAGTTGAAATGTTGAATTGACAGCTGCACAAGTACGATTATATTTGAAAGAACGAGTTTTTATGTAGTTTACAAATTTTTTGTTGTAGCGGACTAACTCCACGTGATGAAGTATTACCCGATAATCATTCTGAAAAAGCTAGAAACCAATTTCAAATGGTTAAGGTGTATCATTGTATTTATTAGCTTACGTTGAAATTAAAAGGGGGGTTATTTTCCACCCCTAGTTTAGCTTCCAAAACCAATAGAAACCACATTTTACATAAATGGAGTTTCATTATTAAAATAAATAAGCAAAGAAGATAAAAACTATGACTGGGATTTAGAAATATTTTGATAAACCGAATGCAGTCACAAACCAACTGAGTATACATATCTCTGTGTTCTTAATATAAATAAAGTTAACTAGACTGTAAATCCTGTTTTGACATATGTTACGTCAATCTATCAAGGATTTTTATTTATTCGAAGATAGTGTAAATTTCAGCCCCGTTGTATTCATATAAACATAATTCTAGGATGTATCTTTTCTATTACTCCGCGTCACATTTTATACACACGATTACGTTTTGCAATTTAACAAACCACTTTTAACAGCAAATAGCTTTATTACATTTATTGAAATTTCGAGTAACTGCTAGTTAGTCCAGTCAACGAAAGGGTTATAGAGAACATGGAAGGGGGGAGAATTTCTTCCTTGAGGAATGTGTTGGGGGTAGTTAGGAGGCAAACATACTAAAAGTCCCCGCCCCTAACCATGTCGCTTCAGGTGCGGAGGGGGGTGGAAAGATCCCTTTTTTCGGTTCTTCGCTTGTAACTCGGAAACGGTGCGTCGTACGGTAAAACGTGTTCCTTACAAGATAGAAGATAATCAAATTTACTACAAGAATGTTTATATTTATTTTCTTTCTATGTGTTATAGTTTCCGAGATATTCGCCAGCGAAGATCGATAATTTTTTTGCCTCACATTCTTTGTTAAACTTGTCCTTCTAACTCCTCAGGCTTATGTTTTCAGAAAGGTCGTCAGACAGGAAGTTGTAGAGCATTAAATTTTCTTTAGAAATATGTATCTTGACTAATTTATCTTCTACAGGTCAGACGTTACAGCAATTTGAAGTTTTCGGTTAAATTTCACGATTTCTCAAGAAAACTATACTTTCGTTATTATCGTTATTTATGTATTAAAAAACTGGAATTTAAGAAAACTCTTACCTAGTCTTGGCAAACTCCAGTTTTTTCCTACATAAATAAAAATAATAACGAAAGTATAGCTTTTTTGAGAAATCACAAAATTTATCCGAAAACTTCAAATTGCTGTAACTTCTGACCTGTAGAAGATAAAATAGTCAAGATACATATATTTGAAGGAAATTTAATGCTCTACAACTTCCCGTCTGACGACCTTTCTAAAAACATAAGGCTGAGGAGTTAGAACGACAAGTTTGACGAAGAATGTGAGGCAAAAAAACATTTTCGATTTTCGCTGGCAAATATCTCGTAAACTATAACACATAGAAAGAAAATAAAGATAGACATTCTTGTAGCACATTTAATTATCTTCTATCTTGTAAGGAGCACGTTTTACCGTACGACGCACTGTTTCCGAGTTATAAGAATAATACCGACAAGAGGGATCCCCCCCCCCACCTGAAGCGACATGGCTAGGGGCAGGGACTTTTAGTATGTTTGCCTTCTAACTACCACAAACACATTCTTCAAGAGAAAAATATCTCTACAACCCCCTTTCGGGCATCCATTGACTTTTCTTGAGAAATCACGAAATTTATCCGAAAACGTCAAATTGCTGTAACTTCTGACCTGTCGAAGATAAATTAGTAAACGTTACATATTCTTGAAGAAAATTCAATGTTCTACAACTTTCTGTTTGACGACGTATCTGTAAAACATAAGGCTGAGGAGTTAGAAGGACAAGTTTGACGAAAAATGTGAGGCAAATTTTTCGAAAATTATCGATCTTCGCTGGCGAATATCTCGGAAACTGTAACACATAGGAAAAAAATGAATGTAAAGTTTCTTGTAGGAAATCAAATTATCTTTTATTTTGTAAGGAATACTTTTTGTCGTTCGATTCACCGTTTCCGAGTTACAAGAGAAGAAACGAAAAAAGGGACCTATCCATCCCCCTTCGCCCCTGAAACGGCAGGACTAGGGGCGGGGACTTTTAGTATGTCTGCTTCCTAACTACCCCCAATATATTCCTCAAGAGAAAAATTTTTCCCCTTCCATGTCCTCTACAAGCCCCGTTTAGGTATTCATTGACTGGACTAAGTGTCAAGACTAACACAAAGCTAAAGTTTTATTTTAAAATAATTCTTAAAGTTAACTTCTGCTTGTTAAATACAAAATGTTCCTAAATAGTTCTGGAGCCAGATGGCTGTCAAACCTAATTGTGGTGTGCTACCTTGTTGATTTATTTCAACAACTGATACTTATTTGGTTCCTGTCATTTGTTAATTGCAAATGTCGTTGTCCTGCATTTAGCAATTTAGTTAATCTTGTGCTGAAATTTGTTGTATTGTTCTACATTCTTTCTCCCTAATTGCGCTTATTGTACGAAAAAGTTTTTTTTAAGGCTAAAGGTTTTCTTGTGCTGTGTCTGCGTAATCATAGTAAGACTTCTATATACTGTAAACATTAAAAAACATTAATGAAATTTAATTTCAGCAGTATTGTAAACAATGGTCTATACTGTTTAACTTGATACGTTTATCGTTAGGTCTTATTACCGGCATGGTGTAGTTGACGAAGGATATTGGACATATTCTATTCAAGCTTGCAAAGATGAATTAGAATTCGATTTTCTTATGCTAATGTTCTACACAACGCTTGATCTTCTCACACTGAAGATGTAGTTAGTCGATTTGCTATAACAGAATCTGCTAAGAAGGACAAATCTTCAGGAAGTCCTGTTGTGAGTACTGAAGCTTTCAAAGAAGTAAGACAAGTAATCGAAGAAAATCCACAAACCTCACTTGGCAGAATTTCACTTCAAACAAATATTTCCGATCAGTACTTGGAGGAAAATTGCAGAACATGATTTCACAGCCCACTGTACTCAGAAATATTTATGAATAGTTTGTAAATACATATTGCGAATTTCAATAACCTAAGATCTTGGCAAATAATTAAATAATCATAAGGCATAGAATTTACCACTGTTTGACTTGACCAATGCATGTTTGCTACTAAATACCCAGATAACAATTGATTGTTTTATTTATTCTTATTTCGTTTACTATTAATGAATTCTTAACCTGTAATGCTTTCAAGAAGTGGTTAAATAAAATTAATAGAATTCATTAAGTTTAAGTTTTATTTACAATCATAAATTTATTTTATTAGGTTATTATTAATACAATGTTTACTTTTTACTGTTACTTCTTATACCTTTCATCTTAAAAACTTCAACTTAAACTAATTTATCTTAAAAACTAAAACTTCTTACTCTCTCTCCCCACCTAAGCCGAAGTAAAACGTATCATACATCAACAATTTTAATTCTTAACCATAACGCTACACTTATGACTACAACTAAGAAGTACAATTTAAATGAGCTACTACAAGAAATTTAATAAGAAAATATAAGATGTCTAAGATGCTGTTATCTTTAAAAGTAATCAAAATCATAATAATTCTACTCATTTATCATCGATTGAACAAATTAACACAACATTTATATAAGCAGAACGTACGCCATACATTAACTAGAACCTTTAACTTAATTAAATGTAAAAATAACATTGCGTGCAAAGTACATAAAATAAAACAAACAAGAACAGATACATGAAATGGTTAGACATATTACAATATAGCAATGCAAGACAAATTTATAAATGCAAATGCAATCTCTACATGACAAAGGTGAATCAAGAGCTTATAACTAAAATCCACTTTTCTTTCAACTTGCAAAGAGAACATTTTTTTAAACTGCCAATCACTCGCGCACTTTCTTCTTTAACGTTGTGGAAGAACGCACATTTTGTTGACTGCTCCCTTAAATCGCGAACCACTTGCACCTTCCATCGTGGCACAGCAAATTTTTTCATCGTTAGGCGATAGAAACATTTCCACCACACGAGCTAAAGTTAAACTAAAGATAACAGCACGAATGAGCCTACCTTTATCTTCACTTCGGTGTCGCGGAACCACTTGTTGCGACGTTGGTAAGTCGGAATTACTTCTTTAGACCATCGAATCCAAAAGTGTTGAATAAGCTGCTGGTAACGTTGATGCTGAGTCAACTTGTTGAATGGCTCATTAACCAGTTTTCATTTCAATTTGGGTTAGAACGGTATATAGCGCTTCATAATTTAAATTGGCATTACCAATGATTTTGTATGAATGAATTTTAAGCGACTTTATGTTAGATTCCCACAAAACCTCCAAAATATGGACTGTAGAGAGGCGAGAAATGCCATTCAATCCCTTTCTGAGCTGTATAATTCAGCACATCAGTTTTTGTGTTATTTTGGTTCAAGAATTCCTTAATTTGTTTGGATGCGCATATAAAACTGGTAGCATTGTTAAAATAGAGTGCTGAAGGTTTACCTCGTCTAGAAATATAACCCTTTAAAGTTTCTATGAAGGCTTTGGCGGACAGCGATGTCACTGCCTCTATATGAACTACCTTTGTATTCATGCAGATAAACAAGCAAATATAACATTTAATCAGTTTAGAATTCCAAGTATATTTTTCTTTAATTGGCACCGGTCCTGCAAAATCTATTACTACAGAATTGAAGCATGGTACATTTTGCCCTGTTCGAATGGGTGGTAAATTACCTAACGTAACTTGTAAATAACGAGGACGTACCTTGAAACAAATTACGCAATTTCGTGTCATCCTTTTGCAAGAACTGTTGCTTCCTAATGGCCAAAATCTTTCGCGAACTAACGAAACTACTTGAGATGAACCACAATGTAAATATCTTATGTGGTAATGTTTTAAAATGCATTCCGTTAATTTATATTTAGCAGGAAGCAATACAGGGTGAATTTTATCGTAGTTTAAATCAGAATTTCCTATTCTACTGCCTAATTTTAAAACGTTATGTTTGAAAATTTGTATTTTAATTTGTCTTCTTGCAACGTTTACTTTATGCCCACAGCTTTAGCACTTTCATTATCTTTTAAGCTTATGGTAAAATGCTGAACATCTGCTTTATTCGAGTTCAGCAGTACTTCCGAAAGATTTAAAATAAATTTTCTTAAAGGTATGCCAGCATTATTCAAAATATTCATTACTACATGAACTACCCCTTTTACCACCGTAGGATCAACCCCGCTATAAATAAAATCATCTATATAAAAAGAATTTTGTATTACACGCGAACAAACGACATTTTCTTTTTCATTTTCTTTTGCGATATGCTGGATAGATTTTGTAGCAAGGTACGATGAAGTTTTAAGACCATAATTTGCCGCATTTAAAAAATATGCAGCTACTGGTTCTTCGCGGTACACCTCCACAGAATTAGTTGAAATTTTTCATCTACTAAAATTTGTCTATATAATTTGCCACAGTCTCCGATAGCAGCTATTGGATTTTCGCGAAATCTAATCAAGATAGAAAATAAATCACTTTGTACGATCGCATCGGTCCATTTAGTTGATAATCAGTTAGGGAAATATTGGTAGAACTTTTAGGGCTGCCATCAAAAACTACTCGCAATTTTGTGGTAATAGCATTTTCACCTCAAACGGGATGATGCGGTAAAAAATAATGTTTATTAAGATCGTCGTGATTTATTTGTATTTTGGTCATATAACCGAGTTTTTCATATTCGCTCATGAACTCAGTGTACTGACGTTTAAGGCTAATATTTTTTAAAAGTCTTCTGTATCATCAGAATACGATTTAACGCGCTGGTAAATGAATTACCTAAATTTTTTACATTATCAGTCCAAGGGTTTAAAGTTTTTGTATGTTATCATTTAAAGCGCGCTTACTTTTACAGCAGTGAGTCATCGCAGGTGAAATAATGTTAAGATTTTTTAACGTTTTTGCAGTAAATCTCCCGTAACTGTATAACCAAAATGAGTTTCTATTAGAACAGGAAGGTTCTTTCTAAAATTATTTTATTGTTACCTATTATGTCGCAGAAGTGAAATGCTCCGATTAATATGTCTATTTCTGATGATTCATTAAATTTGTCAGCTGAATTTGTGATGGATGGAATTTTTAAAATCCTTTTGTTAAAGGATATAGAAGGAACTAAAGCTGTAATTTTATCAATCCCTTTGCCTGTCTAAACCGGTGCACCCGAACTGCTAACTCGCCCAAAAGGGTCGTCCAAGTTTTATGATGGGTAGATAATCCTAGCTCGAATTGCTAATTTTCAAAATTCTATTACCCCTGCTAAGGACTGCATTTGTATCCTAGCATTGCAGCCATGATTTTTTCAAATCCCTTTATTATGCTTATTAATTTAATTAAAATATTAATTCGTAGTCGAAGGAAACAAGAAACGACAAGACTTACATAGTGTATAATAATAAATGTGTTAATTTGTTCTGTGCTAAGTTAAATATTGTAACAGAAACTTTAATTTTTCTTAATTTCATTTATATACAGTGCGAAAACTATTTATGGAATAAAATCAATAATTTCAAAACGCGAATGATATTTTTGAAAAGGATCTTTCAATCAGTTTTTGGTTTCTGTATAATTAAGGTCACTGTTCACTGCCCAAAAATAAAAAAATATATACATAGCATTCTATTTAAAAGAACTTCATATCTCAAAAACTATTGAGAATAGGCGTGACAAGTATGGGTTCGTTAAAAAGGTCTTTGAAGGTACTACCCAAACATAAAACGAAGAATATAGCATTCTATTTAAAAAACACCCTATATCACGTCATAGCACGAAAGGGGATGATGTCACAAACAATCACAGCACCTTAAAAACATCGAAGTATAAAATAAAAATTGACGTGTTTTAGCGTTTTTCAAAAATATCATTCGTTTTGAAATTTCTGATTTTATTTCATAAGCAGTTTTCGCACTGTATATAATTTGAAACTATTTTGATTTATTCTTATATGCATGTAGGTAATTCTTTTAACTTTTACAGTTGCCTTACACATACATAATACTTTTTCAAAATATACACTGAAAAACAAAAGTATTGACCTTTTTACACCTTTCCTTAGTGTGTACTTACATATAAGCATTTTTTTTTAATTCTTATTATTGTGTGAATCTTATCTGAATGATGTCGTGTGAAGGCTAAAATGAATGAGTCTTTTTTATATTTGCTTTCTTTCATCCGTTTAGAGTTGTACGTGTCTAGTATGAGCACCAAAATAATGGAATTTATTTTATTACAGTTAAGAAATAGATTTTCAGTATGCCTTACGCAGGTAGTTGAAAAAAAAGAAAGCCCCTGCACTAAAGTTAGCAATTAAGGTTAGGAATTATAAGCAGGTAGGACAGAGTTAGCAATTCGTGATTACCCGTCCACACTGCGCACTGAGGAAATGTCACCAAAATTCAGAATTTGTGTGAATTGGTTAGAAAACGCTACAAAATTAATAAATTAGGTCATTTTAATTTTAGGGCACTGTTTTTGTAAAATAAAGCCGCAGAAGACATTAAAGGAGCACCATTAATAAGAATAAGTATTAAAAAATTTAGAATATATATACGTACAAGAATTAAACAGTATTTATGAAATTTAAGAATTTCCAATATAAATCTACTAGTTAGGTATTACTTACCAACTTACGCTTCGATTAACAAATAACCTGCTTCGTTTTCTGTATACAGTTTTTTGCTGTATTTTATAAGTCCTATGAACGTGAACGTAAACTCATCTAGTTCAGTAGAAATAGGAGACGATCGCAATAATTGTTTTGAGTTTTCCTTTGTGTTTGTGTATTTCATTTCTTTAAATTGAGCTTTAAGTTTGTGTACTCGA
>VTPC01008184.1:0-49927 GCA_011009095.1 Ignelater luminosus
GGGCAGGAAGGGAAAGAGGAGATTGAACTGTTTGAATGTCATAAAACTAATAAGCCGTAAGTGCAATGTATTCCTTATTGCTAAGCTGCCACTACTGGTAGTTTTTCTTATTTGTATTGTTTCAGGGATTCTAAGCGGTGGTCCCAACTCTGCCATATATAATCATAAGACTTTTGAGGCAAAAGTAAAAGAATGGTTCAGGCAGACCCAAACAAGAATCAATGCAGAAATCATCACATCATTATTAAAATGTTTTGCTGACATGTTTTTGTTTTATTCTCAAACCTTGTTTTTTACCATGTCAAACAGCTCTTAGAGGCAAAAGTAAAATACATAATGTTTTAGACAGGCCCAAACAAGGTCCTCTATTATATATAATACGACATGATTTTTTACCCAATAATTTGTTAGTACCGTGAAAATACTGTTACTAGGCAATGGCTACAAGATTCAGCATCTTTATTGGCAGATTATCACTAAAAATAATTTATACAGGCTGGGAGGTGATGAAGTGCACCATAGGAAAAGCAATAGTAAATCTAAATATTGGTGGAATGCTATCTTCCCAAACAATTTTTACAATGAATTATTTTTTTCTTTCAAGACTTAACCACTTATCATGTTGACCTCTCCCTCATTGTAACTTTTTTATATGAAAAAAAATAAATGTTAGTACCTACTCGATTTTTTATTTAATCGTGGCATATTTTGTCATAAAATTTTCAACCATGATTTCCATGTGGAGGAAGTTGCATTATAGATGAAACTTTTATGTCAAAGTAAGCCTTGATTAAACTAAAAGTTGATGTATTTGAATGTTTGTATGTATGTATCCTCACACTATTATATGTAAATGGTACATATATTAAATGTATATGTTATGTACATTATAAGTATATTGTAGGTACTTCTTTATGTATAAGAGATATTTATAATTTATATAAATTTTACGTATAATTTGAATGTACATAATACGTACATGTAATGTTGATCTAGGCGCTAATTTTTACATTCATTTTACGTAAAAATGTGGGACATTTGTACGTACATTATACATATATTTTATGTTTCCAATACATATTATAAACGTTATTTTAACCTAGCCCCAATATCAATTATACGTATAATTTACGTAGTTGTACTAACTGGGCAGTAACAATATATCCTTTGTATGAGCAAAATAAAATTTTAATGCATTCAAGTTATTTTTTCATTATTTTCCATTGTAGTATGTACATTTTGTATGGTATCCTGTACCTTAAGAAGTTGATGTGATGGAGAGACTGGGGTTATTCTTGGATTTGGAGGCCAAAAGTTAAAAACAAGTGTCAGATCAAACAAATGTTATTAAACAAGTAATGTCTCTTCTTGAAGATAGTTGTTGCACTAGCATCTCATGTAATCCTACCCCCTACAATTGTAAGGCTGAGATATGTATAAAATCTTCCAATCTACCCCAAGAGATATAACAATGTCCAATTGCTTATTAATAATCGTATCCACGATTTATGATCTCAAAATCCAAAAAAGAGACTTTCCCTTGTGACCAATAGTTAACACCATAGTTTCCTCCTTTCTAAACATAACTTTAAATATCTAGCTTGACTGTCCATTCCATATTCTTAACTCTGTCTTTGTTTAAGCTTATTTCTGATCTGACTATTTTGTTTACTAAAGCTCCCATTTCCTGATCTAGCAATTATTAGTACAACCTGATGGACCTTTCGCAGTTGATTTACACTAGTAGAGAAATGACCTACTTCTGAGGTTACTATAGGCTCTCTTTTTCCCTTCAGTCATTATTGCTAATATTATGGAATCCTTTGAAGCTATGATCAGAAGTATGTATTCTCAAATTTTATTTTGGGTAAATGCCAGTGGCGGATATTGATCTAACTTCTGGCGAAGCACAGGTCAGTTGATTGGTTAGTTGCTGTATAAATTGACAATTTAAACTCATTAAACAATCTGTGCTTCACTCGAACTTAGATGATTGGCCGCTGGTGATGGCTAAGTGAAATTTGGAAGCAATTTATTTTCTTAGAATGTTTGGTTGATTGTTTGGCATTTCCTAACACATCAAAGTGTTACATCAATACAATTGCAATCAGTTGCAACCAAGTTAATTTTTCATAAATGTTTTTCAATATACTGTACTTAATTTTACAAAAATAAACAATGGAGGTAGTGGTACCAATTTCATTGAAGGGGATATGCATCTTGGACACCATAGATTTTAAGATAGACAACAAATCACTACAGTCTGTACTATATAACAATCACAACTTTGTCAAATGTTTTGAATCGAGCAGTCCATATGTGCACATATCTGGTGCAAGAATTTGGAAGATGTTAGTGATGGCATAATTCTTTTAATAGTAGTAAAAGATGCAAAACAGTTAACTCACTAAGCATGCGTGGTATTCAAATTTCATACATTAATTTTTAATGAAACAAATTTTTGATAAATTTTTTACATAATTTGGATATTTTATGGACATTAATTATCAAACATTCAGTGTACATATATTTTATTTTATCTATGGACATTTGGGTGAATTGAAATTGAAACTGCATCTCATCCACTATACATACCAATTTTATCCAGATTGTTTAAATCAAAAGAAATGCACAGAAAGCTTTGTCCATACTGAAATCCATTATGAGGAAAATAATACTTTCCAGCATCTATTGGAGGAAAGCGTGGCACGGAATGTACCAACCAAATACCACCATCTTCATTACCCAGAATTAAACCTTTTGTGTGCCCTTTTTTAAACATAACAGATCCATCGGGTGCTTCATCATTGTATAAAATTTTTAAAATATCAGGCGACTTGAGTTAAAAAAATGTTTTTGTAAAACATAATAAACTGATGAAATATATTCCTAACTTACATTTGTAAACAGTGGTT
The DNA here is from genome assembly GCA_011009095.1 of Ignelater luminosus. Classification (NCBI taxonomy): domain Eukaryota; kingdom Metazoa; phylum Arthropoda; class Insecta; order Coleoptera; family Elateridae; genus Ignelater; species Ignelater luminosus. Next base: position 2,916 of record VTPC01008184.1, read on the forward strand.
TAAGAGTAAGTCCTACGATAGAATTAGTATCATTTATAGAAGCAGTTGAAAGCATCCAACCGCCTGTATCAGTTGAAGTAATGTAAGTGTAGGCTGCTCCTTGAGCTATCAATGAATTGGAATCAGATTGTAATGGTAGCTTGTACACCACATACCTCAAACATAATAAATTAATTTTATTTCTGCCAATTAAAAACTTCCTTACCAATCAACTGGATTATTATTATGATCTACACATTGTAATGCCAATGCATGGTAATTAAATCTTAATACAAAAAATAAAATAAGTTTTAACATTTCACAATATTTCAAACAATGCATAATAATGTTTTAATAAAGAACAACGACTAACATGAAATAGTGCAATCAGTTATTATTGTCGACGTATTTATACTTAGAAGTACACACAAAGCCTTGACCTCAGTAGATAAGTGCTAACTGTTTAATAAATTGAAAGGAAAAGAAATTTATTTGATTGCTCTATCTTACTTTGTTCAACAATTCAAATATAATGAAGAAATGACCGATAGAAACAATCTTAGGTCAACGTTTATTTTTTGAGAAATACTTTGAATTACAAAAATAAGCGCCTTATAAAGCAAAAATTACATACTATAATACATCGTATCTCTTATAAATATGCAGACTGGAGAATTAATATTGAAATCTCTTCACGTATAAGCTGTATAATATCTGACAATTATTATTTTTTAAATCTTTAAAACAATTAAACTCAGAATGAACACTTAAACTATATAGTTTATTTATTTACATATTTTACATAGCAACTAAATTAAAAATTAAAATCTACGTATTTGTATGTGATATAACCAGCCATGATATAATGAAATAAAAAAGGAAAATTGGATATACAGCAAGGCCTTTACGACCAGGTTTCTGACTATCTCCCAAGAAAACCATCGATGCTAAAAACAACCAGTTACAACTTGATAAATCTCTGTATAAGTATATTCTTACCATAGGTTGCCCATGCAAAGCCAGTCATAGAAACAAAAAATCGAAGGAAGAATAGAAAATCTGTTTGTTCAGCAATTAGAATTATTCGACACAATATTAAAGCGATTGCTGTCGGTAATAAACAGTAACCTAATACACATACACTTTGGAAAAATGATCTACAAGAAAATAAAATTAAATAAATTCATCAAATAGTTCATAAATTGCTTACATATTTCCACCTAATAGTTTCGAATTTAGTGTAACAATCATAGAACCAAACCAGACAATTACAAAAACTTCAGCAAATTCTGGACCACCATCATTTGAATCATCTGCTCTACTGGAACCTTGTAATATCCTTAAAACAATGGTTTTTATAAATTTATAAAATGACGTTTATTTCATACTTACATGGCCATAAAAGTACATAAAACCAAAGGTCCCCATAAATCCCCTAAAATTTATATATTAGTGATACAGAAACATTATTTTATAAATACATACATTCTTTGAGAAGGGTTTTCTTTTCTTTTGGAAATAATACATGAAAGAATTTAACACCAACTGCCTTAACATCCCTTAACTGAAATACATATTCGTAAGTCAAGAAATAACATAAAATACAAAGAATTGTTTACAAAAGTATCCTTGATAGGTTCATCTAATGTGTTAAAATCTGGTTCTCCTAATCTATTAATATTTCGACTACCAGGAACACTCATTTCTCCCTCAACATAGCCTCCAACATCATCGAACATCTAGCAAGTTGTGAAAATAAATAAATCAATAAAACAAAATCCTTCATTTGATATGTGGATTTACCTCTAATTTTGCTTCAGTCATAGCCATAATTAATTTTCTAAATGTGTACTAATTATTCTATACAACAAAATCTAACAAATTTGTTTATTTGAATGTACCCTACTAGTCTCTTCCTAGAAACGTCATACTTGTCAAAACCTTGACGTTTTAAATAATCAATTTCTATCTTACCGACGAACAATTCTGTTTTTAACAGCGCCCACTACACCGCTTGAAAATTAACTAAGGATTAGAAATTTATTTAAAAATTAGTCAATTATCTTTAACATTTACGTGCAGATTCTTGACATTCCCTAAAATACAATGTTAGGACTTTATTAAAAACGGCAAATCTTACTGTAAAAAGCCTAAGTTTCCTTTCGGAAAATTATTAAACAACAACATTAGAAATCCACGAGAGACTAAAAAGCAATTCGTATAACCGTATTTAATTTTAGTTAGATTCTTGACAGTGGGATGTCCCTACTTATTTGAAGCTGTTAAAATTTCAATTTCAACGTGGTGTGCGCTGTTGTTTAAAATATTTGCTTTCTATAATAATTTATAAATAATAAGAGTAATGGCGACACTGAGTATTCCTTTAATATATTCAGAGCGTGTCGAAAAGACTCTTCAAACGATGATGGGACTTTCTTTTGCTATGGTCACTTATATCACACAATGCATGTTGCACAAAACAATAAAGAAAAAAATTAATTTTGCTAAACAATACCTTTGTAGAAATAAGGAAAAGTTATAAATATATGAGACAAAACGAAAGATTTCATTTAGTTAGCTTCTTCTGTAATAATCAGTGGGTCGTGCTGTTTAATAATAATATAAGTAGAAAAGTAACAAATGGCACAAATATTATTTTGGATTTGTTTTTTACAAATTTTCAGTGTAATAATATTAAGTAAAAAGGTTAATGGAGAAATAAACGTGAATGAAACTGTTAAAGCAACAGTGTTAGTTTCTGATACTAATCAAAATGTTAATGAATCATCACCAGCGAAAATTAATCAAGCGAAACAAAATGAAAATAAAACTGTAGAAATGCATAGAATAACGCAACCGATTGCTGAAAATCATTCACCCACACAACAAATCGGAAGAACCCTATTTCCAGTCTCGCCATCAAATATATCTACCGATAAAAATGTACAGAATGGCGGTTTCAAACCAAAACCAACTGATTTCCGACCAAGTCCCCAAGTGGATACATATTATGAATATAATAGGTTTCCAGTGATTCCAGCTCATCCGGAACCAAAACACTTTGGAGGAATAAATTTAAATGATAAGCCATTAAGGTCAGATATACCTTGGTTGGATACGAGGCCAATAAATAATTTTCCAACTACAACTCAACAACCGTCATGGTATAATAAAATAAATTTCCCAACCACGCAAAATCCTTTCTTAACAGTAAGAGATCATCCCTATCCGTATTTACTCACAGGAAATTATCCAGAAACCACAACGAAAACCCAGTATCCTTACATTATTACAGGGACGAATGGAATAGATACAACAACTAGAGCCCAGTATCCATATGTAATAACTGGTACAAACTTCGAAACAACAACTATAAATCCTGGATATATTAGTCCAACAAGCTTTTCTAAATTTGGTGGATTTGGTCATGGAAATCTACAAAATAGTTTTAGTAGTAAATTTGGAGGATTTGGTGGTAGCAAAAATGGCTTAAGCAGTGGAAGTGGAGGAAATTCGTATCTACAAAAAACCCATTTTGAATCTCCTCATTCCGTATCGCCCATGTCGGGTGCAGGAGCATCTGCTGTTTCACCATGGAAAAAAGTTATTAAATTCCTGACCGCATTTATTCCTCTTGGGTTATTGATTAGTGCGTTAACACCCACTGTTATTAATGTTTCTCCAATGAATATGACGTAGGTATCTAAGTAGATTTTAAAAGGTACGTTTAATAATGATTTTCATGAATTTTCAGACAATCTATTAGAGGTCGTGCGGAAGGAACAGAAAGATTATCAGCGGAAAAGTTATTATCTAGTTTAAATTACATCAACAAATTAAATGCAGCCGGATGCGAAGAAAGGGTCGTATGTGAGTTATTAATTGGAGCTGGATCTTCTTCAAATGCAGAGCATCACGTGGAAAACTTGTTGCACGCATTTACAGAACAGTAAATATTCTTTCAGTGATTGTAATTTCAAAGTATCATTAAAAAATGTTTTAGGGAACACGATGTGATCGACCAAATTGAAGAATTAAATAAAATATTTCAAGCTGTAAAGAGTGGGGATTGTAGTTCGTTGGTGTGCGATAGCATAGATAAAAATATTAAAAGTTCTAGTAGCGTTAATAATGAAGATGACAAAGTGTGAAAAAATTCTTGGGATCCACCTGTCGTTTCGAGGTAAACATCATCATAAGCAAGATTAAATGTTGATAGTTTGTAAGAATATAATTTATATGACTTTTTATAATTTTGTATAGGATTAATGCGAGTCACGTGTTTTGTTTTTAATAAAGTAATGAAATAAATAATAGGAAACGAGATTTTCTTTAACTTTTGAAAATATACATTAAAGCTGTTAGTTTAAAACTAAAATTACCTAAAGTAGCTTTACCTATTTTTCCAGATTAATACTGTTATTGATATTTCTGGTACATTAATAAATAAAAATATACACCTAAACCTGCCAGACAAAGAAAGATATTATTACATGTCTGGTTCACTTCAAGGTGAGGCTGCAGCTGTTAGAGAGCTTTACTGAAGTTTCAAATAAAAATTATGAGGTAGCATATTCCAGAGTTTTTCAAAAACAGTAAACCAGTCATTCATAAATACACAAAACACATCCTGAGGATGTGACAGTAAAATGTTTCACGTGGCATTTTCATATCTCTTTTGTTTTTTTATTATTTTTTGTTTGTATTAAGTCTGTAGCTTTTTCTATATTTGGGGGGTTAAATAAAGTAACTTTTTATTTTTTAATGTTTTTCACAATTTTTCAAGATTTCAATAAAAAATTTCAACAAAATTTCCAAATGCTTCTAAAATTCTATATCACTAAATGTAATATATTGAGAAATATGTCTACCAAGCATGGATAATAACGAGAGACCATTAAAATTTCAGTTCCCAATAGGGTGTAACAGTTTTCTGTAGGGCGTAGCTTGCATACGACATATGCCAACACATAACCTATAAACTGATGATTTTGTCTCGTTTCTAATGCAAACTGTCAATTTGACATATAATTTTACGGAATAAGCTAAAACATGATTTTTTCTTTCATAGCCTCCTGGTTGCTGAAATTTCAATGATTACTTGTTACAAGTCATTTCAAAACTAAATAAATGCACAAATTCTTTACGATATGGACATCATACCAAAAACTATAATATAATAAAAAAATCTAATTTCACAAATAATGGCGACATCGGTGATACCAATTTGTGGCAAAAAGATTCTACATTCAGTGAATAAAATGACAATTCATTGGGTATAGTTTTATCTGACACAACACAAAAACACCATATTACCACATCACATATAATTTACTGCTGTAATCTGAGGGTTTGGTATTTGGAAAATATTCATGATGCAAGGCCCTTTGGAGTCAGGGTTGCAGTCCAATCTTATTTCACAGGAACTTTTTGATAAATTGCAACCTTCGCCGTACCAAAAGATGAAGTATTCTATTAATGGCTAAATTAAACAGTCACTAATCTGTTTGATTATTCAATTTTTGACCTCATTATTACATTCAATATCTTTAAAATGTACAGACCGTCTAACTTAAGATTTGAAAAGACCTTCAACAAAAAAACTTTTGGCTAATGGATAAGGAAGCATCAATTCAAAAATTCAAATTAGATAGTTAAAGTAACTGGCATTTAAAAACTGAAAGGTTTTGTTTTTATCTTGATGATCTGCTGTGCTGTATCAGCACTAAAGCAATTAAAACGCAACAATAAAAATCTACTGTCAAGGAAGATTTGGACTTAGAAAATAGAGGTCGAACAGTATCAACGATAATTTCAGTCTTTAATTACAGATTTCAGATAACAAAAGTTGATTTTCGAATGCAATTCGCTAGGTCTCTTAACACCAGTTTGAAACTGAGATTGTTCTAAGAATGACCAATCCAAGAAAAATTCAAGTTGTAATGGTAAAGATTTTAACTACGATTAAGAAATATCAATTATTTGACATTTCCAGCATTCATTGTAATGAATGATCCATAAAATTTATATCCTCAATTATTAATTATGGACAAAATGATGTAAATCTGTTTTTAGGTTAATACTTTTATCAGTAATTAAAAATGAACGAATAAGGTTTTCTTTATCAGATGTATTGGTACTACTAAATTTGGAAATTGATTTTAAAATTCAGCAAAAACATCCAGAACAGAGTATTCTTAGTTATGATTAATTCTTTTACCATTCTTGATCATAAAACTTTTTTGTTCTTGAGTGAAAACCACGTTTACCAAAAAGCAATGCTTTTTTAAGCTTTTAAAGTGCCAGTAAACCTAACATGCCATACAAACAATCTTGACATCTGTCACTTTATATTATATTAATTCGACATACTGGATTATTCATCTTTCTTGGTCATGGCCAACTGAGGACACAAATTTTATGGATCACTCATTGTGATCCTAACTCCAGCCTGAGTGTAGGTTCTCCAATGCTATAAAAATGTTATTTAATATTGTTAGCAATAAAAAGTATTAGGGACCATTTACCTGATTTTTATGACAATAATCTTATGAGAGAGTTAGAAGACTTCTTTAGCTTTTGTAAAGTGAGAAACAAATATGTTTCCAAAGCACTAAACTCGATAACATCAACGTCTACTGGTGAAGATGGCCTTAACAAAACTCTTATAAAGATATGTTGCCTTCATATACTTCACTATATTACTCATATTATTAATGCTTTTTTATTTTTGGAGACATCTACTTTTCCGACAGTATGGAAACAAGCGCTTATTGTTCCACTATCTAAGTCTCAGAACCGACAGCCTTAAAAAAGACCTGCATCCCATAAAACTATTTAATTGACAGAACACAGAAGATAACTTAGATGATAGTATTTGCTTCAAAGCGTTACGATTATGGCGAAAGAAGATATTGGGACCCTTGCTAACACTGTTTATACCAGTAACTATTACAAATCGATAACACATTCTCAATTGCATGACACCTAGTATGCCTATATTATAGCTTCCACGTACATAACGCTTTAGCTGCTGCCAACAGCATCAATACAAATGTAAAAAAGTTAGTAGAGACATCCACAAAACATTCTCTAGTAATTAATCCATCTAAGACAGTATGTACAGCTTTTGGAAGGAAAACCCAATGCACTTCCGTTGAATATATTTTGCGCATTTCTGTAAACAATGCACTCGGTGGACTCAATAGTTGACTCTCAGCAATAATTACGGTGACAGTGCTGAGCAGCAGTGCAATTCTGCTAGCAACTCAACCGTTGAGGTCCGTCCATCTTATCGATGTCAACCTCAGATTTAACTTGCAAGTAAATAAACACCTAAAAAGAGCGTACTGTAACTTAAAAAGGCTCAACTCTAATCGCAGTTATTTACATGCAGATCTTAAAAGAGGTTGTATGACTCCATAGTATTGTTAAAACTAAACTATTGTGACGCAGTTTATGGACCTTGCCTAACAGTAGCTACTTGTGTACTATAGCGAAGGAATTTTTTCCACGATCAACATCTGGCCCACCATGGCGGTTGGAATATTGGGAACCGCGTTTTATAAACTTCTTAGCATAACGATAAATGAATGAATCAGAATGTAAACTTTTTCATATCTACCAGATTTCGTTAAAAGTCTTCTTGTATTGAACCATTGCTCCAACTTGGATGTACAGAATCGCATGAAGAAGAAACATTTGTTAGCAACAGAAAAAGTTTGTCATTTACTTACAAAGTTCAAGAATCACATCCGACTTAAATAGTCGCAATAACTCAGAAAAACCATTATTTTCTAACTTCACAAAACAAACTTCCAAATAAACCTAACTTGCGGTAAAAATGTCTTAACAACACCCGGTAAGAAACTCAAAGGTCGGTCTGCACTCTCTCGCTGACCAAAGCCATTTCTCTTTGCGTGCCAAGGGCTGACCACACCCTAACAAAACGCAATTACAATTGTCATGCGTCAAACAAAGAGGGATAGAACAACCACCCCTTGTCTGTAAAGTAAACTATTTTATCATGTTACAACTCGCATGGACACAAAGAATATTGAAACGAAAAAGAAATGTCAGTTCCACACAGCAATTCTGTGTATCACAATTCACAGCGCACCCCAATGTACGTCGGAAAATTTAAAAGAGAATTATTTCATCGTAAAACGAGCTTCGCCTGGGTCGGTGCCTTTTTTAGTTCTGCAATTCCAGGGAATTTCCATAGCCGCAAAGCAATAGGCGACCCTTTAGAAGAAGCCGCGCATGCGTTAAAATAAACACCGTACTAAAGATTTTATTATACAAAGATTACTAAATATATCACGAAATAATAAATCTTTTGATAATCTGTACTATTAAGCATAACATTTATTGGATGAATATTTTTTTTAAAACTAGTTTTATTGGAAACAAAGCATAATTCTTGTTGTAGAATATATATAGGGTGTTTCAATGATCTGTGGTTGGAGAATACTGTTGTAAGGTGTTATTGAGAAAATTTGTACGAACGTTGATATTTCTTAACTTCTTGTTTATTGTTGGTTACAGCAATATAGCACTGTAAGGATCTTAACCTAGTCTTCTCAAACATTTTGATTCGCCATGGTAAAAGTATTTTCAGTATTTTATTATTGGAAAATTAAACTTTTATTTTTCTGTTTGAAAGTCATTATTCAAGTTTTAATTGGGATATTTTATGCAAGATGATAGAGACACAAAATTGTTATTTCTCTGAACTTTTCAAAAGGAAATACCTTTTATCTGTTGTTGCGTTTTAAGAAAGCATAGACAGTATTTTTCTTTGGTATTACATATTGTCTATTTTGAACCAGTAGTTTTTCTAGTATATAGGACTTATATCGAAACAATTATCACCTGCAGTTTCGATTTTTATTTGCTAATTGGTCAAAATTCTACTTTTATTTTTAAAAGCTGCTTTCTGTAACTCGTGGTATTGAATATTTTCATGAGACGTGATGCAAATTTTATTTATTTCCTGTGGCTCTTTACATTCGGAACTCTATACCTGCATTAGTAAACATCCTCATTCTTTTGGTATTTAAATGACTAAAAGGATAGCAAATCATCTCAAGATTCTGGAAATTTCTAGATTAAAAAAAAAACCTCAAAGCTTACGACTGCAAAAGAAATCCCAGAATTTGTTTAATAAACACCCGCTTAAAATAATAAAATAGTACAAGAGCCACTGTTAGAAAGAAAAGGCCTGAATCCCAACTTTCTGGCGTTGTTACACATCGACGTAGAAATGTATCTAGGTACTCCGGTGAAAATTTCAAGAACTAAGTGTGGGCATGCGCTCGTAGTGGAAATTATGAAGAAGTCTAGTTTTTTCATAATTATACTAGCTATCTGGCATTTATAAATTTTTGTAAAGTGACGAAATACAAGTATTGTGGTGAAAACATCAGAACGCTAGACATGGGCGGTTCCATGTAAAACACGAAAAATCGTAAACAGAAAATGTCACTTATCGTACCCAATCCTAACCACTCGAAATTTGCGTCATTTTATCAATCTTTTTATCCTAATTTCTAAAATCAAAACGCCAGAAAGACCAGTGTGGTCTTTATTTCTTTAATTAACATTCTACGCGAAAAAGTTCACTTTTTCCAGATTTTTAAAAAATCGTAAAAATATGCTTAAAATGCATATTAAGACTTGAAAATTTGGTTGCGTATTATTGAAAGTTTGTATAATAAGAATTTCGAAACGCCAGAAAAGTACGCCCCTCCCTATGGTCAAGGGTACCCATTCAGGGCAATATGGATTACGGCAATTTTTTTTTTATTTTCATCAGAGTACTTAGATACCTTTCTGTGTCGATGTGTAACAAAGCCAGAAAGTTAGGGTCCAGGCCTTCTTTTTCTGTCAGTGGCTCTTGTACTAAAATGACAGTGAAATCGATGTTCAAAGAAGTTTGCTATAGTAACCAAGAGAAAAGTTTCCCCGTAATATAAAGTGTTTTCCGTTCAATTCCAACACGATTTGATAGATATGAAGAACTTTACATTCTAATTCAATCATTCATCGCCATACCGAGAAGTTTATAAATAGCGGTTTTCAATATTCCAACCGACATGATACGACATTGAAATGGTAGGTCAGATGTTGATCATGAAGAAAGTGTTTTCTTCATAGTCCACAAATGAATAGAAATGAAAAATATTCTGCAGAAATATTGGGGGCAAAGAAAGAAGGAAATTCTGTAGGGTAAAAGTCTGAATCAACAGCGTAGAAAGCTTTCCTATTTACGGCGTCTTCTTGTTCAAATTGAATCTTTTATTTACTGGGAAGAGTTTTTCTATGCAAAAACTTTTATGAATGAATACATTTAATATTTATATTATTCAAAACGATTTATCACTATGTGTCTTTCTTGATTCTTGTAATACCTTGCTTGAGCTTATTGTGGTTTATATTAGTCTATCTGAATATGTGATCAAACATAACAATAGAAGAAACGCTTAGTTCAAGTTAACAATAAATTAAATTAAAATTTTTTTCGAAATTTAAATTCAATGGGTTTAGAACCTTGTAACAAATTGATGAGACGCATGAGTATTTTTTGATAAAACCCAATGGTTCATTGGTTTCGATTTAGCTTCCTAATCAGTCAACATAAATTGCCTTTAATTGTAATGAACAGTGATTATAATTATTGTAATTTATGAAAAGAGTTCAACTATTTGTGAAGACTTCTAACTGTTAAACAGTAAATATGCACTAAAATACAAAAAACAAAAAAAAAAAATTATAAACGACATCATTTAGGGGGAAAACTGTTCACTAAACTGGTTCTGAGAGTCATAATTTGTTCCCAATTTATTTCAGAATATTTATATAAACAGTGGAAGGTTACCTTGAATGTTAATTTCTTTTTTCCTTGTTAATAATATTCTTGTTCCTTTAAATCATAATAACACCTTAATAAAAACGTTTCTCATTATTACAATGTTAGGTTATAATATAACTAGGTTTTAGTTAATTTCTCTCTTTAACAAACTTATAATAAAGAAATTAGAGAAATGCTTAATAAAACTACAATAAAACACAACAAATGAAACATCTTGTAGAATAGTGCATTAAGGAATGTTTAAGAAAGTACCCGAGTAGTTAGAGATGATAAAATTACTAGTTGCAGCACATTTTTAAAATGTTTTATGAAGCTGTTTACTTTCGAGAGCGTGTTAGCTCACTTTCCACACGATTATTGCATTTTATGATAGTTAACCTTTACATTGTGCTGTTTATATAGAATCAAATTTTGATATTAATCGCTTTATTCAGAAATTAGTACTTTTATGCAGTATATCACATTTTACTTTCATTTGATAACATAATTTTTACAGAAGAAAAAGAAGTTTGTTTAAATACACTTTTTTTTACTAATTATTGACAGAATAAGTTCAAGGACCCCCGTCTCAAGCAAAATAGAAATCTAGAAAACCTGCAGCTGTTTATTAAAATTTGAATATGGTTAGATTCATAAAGGAAAGGACCCAAAGACTGTGGGGGCAGTACTAAAGCTAAAATCCTATTTTCCCTTTAATTTTTTTTTTGTAGGAAAATGCTGCTTAATAGATTTGATTTATTTTGTGTGAGTCTATAGTTTGTCCCAAATGTTCACCATTGAAATCTCGTAAACCGTAAGAGATACATCATCATGTTAATTTGAGAAGCAAAGGCTTTAGGAGCCATCGAAGTTATTCGATTTGTGCATACAATTGAATCGTAATAAAAATTCAAATAAAAACTTGCAAATGGAAAATTTCTCAGTAAGGAAAAATTCATAATTATACGTCAAAAGAACAATTTATTTTCGTTTACAGAAACTTAAAAAACGTTACTTAAGAGTGAGCAAAGAAACTTACCACTAGGTCCTGTTCTCGAAGTTGCAGCGCTGTACCTAGGAACGGGATTCAATCTGTAACAAACTATGCGAAAAACAAACCTCTCTTAACCCACGCTTCCTAAGTTAAAAAAATTCTTTTAAGTTTCTCATTTTTTTCTACACTATTTGAAACAGCAAATAGAACAAATAATACTAAAATAATAATTTTGAAGCAACTTTTATAAACGGCTACGAACATCACCAGAATGCATCTAAAATAAGTGGATTAGATTAAAAATTTTAATACATAAATTATAAAAATATAATTCAATAGAACTATCAGTTTAGATGTACGCCATATACAAGGCACCAATCCTTCACAGATCAGCCAGAAATCCCAATTGAAACGATGACAAATATCCAAACCAGATAGTATTGACCGGGAGTAGAGCGGCGATTACGAGGTTGCGTAGTTCTTCACCTCGACAAACAAAATAACTTTCGACTGTACGAAGAAATCTTCTTCACCAAAAATTCCAAATTCGCAGGAACGGCAACAAGCTAAAAAAGCCAGGAATTTCCCATGAGACTCAAAAAATAAAAATAAAAACCCACTTACCCTCGCTAGGTTGAGGCTTGTCACAAAAACGCAAAAAATTGAAGCACCTCTAGCACAACTACCGACAACAAAACAACCTGGAAGAAAACTTCCTCCCTACTCAGTCATTCTGGATCTCGAGAATTAAATTATTTAAATATTTAAATAAACAACAGAATACTTGGAGATAAAATTTCTGATAACCCATAAGTAGCCAATAAAAGTGGCAATCGATGAGATCCTACATCCCACGAGGACATAAATGTAAATTAAAATTACGCAGAAATGAAACCAAATAAGCTTTGCAGATGAGCAGGTACAGAAATCCTAACTTCAATTCAATTTTGACTAAACCAAAAAAAAAGATCAATCACACATGGTCTACCTTGAAAGAAATAAACAAGTAAGAACTAACATCTACTAATTTACACCTGACCACTTATCCAAATATCATAAATCGTGATACTTTACCATATTGATGTGTAGTCTTCTTCAAAGTTTCAAATAAACATAAACTTTAAATTTATGAGAAATTTGATTAATTTCTTGTCCTACTTTACATTTTATAGTTACTGTATTTAGAGAAATTATATGATCTAATGATGTGTTGGTGGCATAGATGGAGATGCGGCAACGAAGAGCACTGAATCGTCTGAGAGTGATGAATTTTGGTGGTTGGAGGTGATGACATGACTCGGGGCAGCGTGATGAGGATGGCGTTTCAGAAAAAAACGACGGTAGCGCTGAAGTTATTGAAGTTGGAATGACAACTGAAGAAGATCGAGTTAACCACGAATGCAGAAAGAAAATGGAACGATCTTGAAATGGAGTTACAAGTTGATGATATTAATGGTGGACCGCTAGCGATTATAGTAAATGTTAAGTTTTAATAGTTGATGGTGTTGATAGCGGAGGTAGTTAGCGGAGATTGCTAAACTGTTATTCATTTGGATAATCTTACTGGAGATTGATATTGATAATTGTCGTTGATGCGATACAGCAGATCTAAGCGTGAATTCTGACAGTCAAAATGATTGTTAGACAGGTGGAACCCCAAACACAGGGAAATTAACAAGTGGAGTGCCGGGTGTCTTGCAATCCGACAAACCAAGATAGAGATGCAGGCAAACTGCGATGAAGAAGTCCCAAGCCCTAGTTTGGTAGCAAACCAACACTAGCGGAGTGACTGCCAGATTTCTGGACTGCGTTATAAATGCAAAATCGAGTAAATTAAAAAAGAATTGTTGCCTATTTTGGAGATCAATTCATTGGTGCTTCCTTTCAAAAAATAAATTGACGGCTTCCTATATATCTTTTTTTCCAAACAGAACGCCTACTTGATTTTCATATTGTTGACTAACAAACACAAACTTCTTTAAGATAAAATCAGTAGTTGTAAAAAAATGTACCACGACAATTGTTGTGTTTGTTTGCTTAGAAAGTTTTTTTACCTTTTTGTAGAAATTTCTAGTATAAGGAAGTTATGGCCGAAAAACCAGAATTGGAAATTACCATTTCTTGAAGTCATTTCAAAAACTTTCTGGATTATTAAGCTTTAAAATACATAATCTTGCCTTAATTCAATCGATCTTGATTGTTTTATAATTTTTGAGATCCCAGTGGTGAGCTTTGAATTTAAACAATCGTGTTTACTAATTATGCGCAGATGCTAAAAATAATTTGGATTATTTCATTTTAGAATTACAGATTGCTCTATGAAAGATCCATTTGCAACAACATCAAACTTCATATTATTGAAGATATGCTGTAATCTGCCTCATTGAGGCTTTCAATATTTATAATAATATAGACCCAGATTAATGTTTGATAGCTTTCAGTTGTCTGCTTATTTGCCAAAGCAAATACCTATAAAGATCTACCAAAATCAAATGCGTTTTAGAAGATATTTACCAGAGCTACTGATAGGAAATTGGCATCTTAGTAATTTGTACTTCTCACCTAAGGCCTCCCACTATGTTAATTCGGTGCAAACAGTTTAAAGCTTTTTTTAATGCAACAAAAACTGTTATACCCTCAAACAAAGAACGTCGTAGTGACATTTTACCAATTTGTTTTCTAGAATGCCAATTACATCAAATGTTGAATCCCCAGAGCTAAGAATAATTATTTACGTACGAAGAAGCGTGAAATGTTACAATAATCTTTATTTTTTGATTTAAGACTTGAATTATTTATTAATTTTATGTCTGCCATAAATCAATCTTCTCTATTATTTATCGTACTGTAATTTATAATTAACAAAAAAAACATTAGTTTAATTTAAATGTAAATGAAGACGTAAAATGATTCAAAATTAAATTTTATATAAACTCTAATAATATAGTTAATAATTAAACTTTTAAAATGATAAAATAAATAATTAAAGATGGCATACGACAATTTTTTCTATAACAGATTCAGTTCGTTAATTAATTAGCAAAAGTCATTTTATATCTCCTACCTTCACTAACGAGCAAATTTTTTTTAAATAGCATCGCTTTTATATCCTTGTAAACTTTATTATAACTACACTTTTTTTTATTAATTATCAACAATTTTCACAATTTATTACTATATGTATGTGCAAGGCTAGTAGTGTGTTAACTGTATGGTTTCTTGCATAAAAAATGTCTTTTGCAGTAAAGTAATTATTAATTAAAAGAGCAAGAAGGATAACGTTTACTATAATCGAGGTTGAATGATTTGTTTTTAAAAAAATATTGTTAGTCCTAATATTAGCAGAATCGTATCAATAAATCAAACTTTCTTATTTCTATTATTATAAATTTGACAATTGTATATTGTACTGAATATAGTGTACAAACTATCACATTCACTTAAAGAAGAAGAAAGTAAAAGCGGCCCAAATAAACGACCCTAGATAGTTATGTTGTCGCGTTTTAAATCCTTGTTAGTTTTTATTACTGTCAAGCTGATGAAAATGAATGAAGAGAAATGTGTGATATAAAACAAGAGAGAAATGTTGACTTAAATTTAGGTAATTAATTTTAAATTTTGTTTAATCTTTTTTTCTAATGTGGTTTGTAACCTAAAAGTAGGTCTACTATTTAAAAGAACTATATGTGAAATCAGTTGGAACTTGAAAATTAAATTTTGGGTTTTTCTGGTTTTCATCTAGTATGTAACGATAATATATTGTTATACAGCGTGTCCAATAAAAGAGTAACTATTGTCTTGTGTTACAAGTTTAATTTTTATTTGAATCTCTTTTCTATTAATGGAATAGTGTTGTTTCAAAAATTCTTGATAGCCAGAAAAACCTTAAGTACAGGGTTAGTCATATGAAGTGTCCCATAGAAAAACGGTCAGAAAATGTGGTGTGAAATACTTTTTTTATTGATAAAAGCACAAAAATGTTGGAAAATAATCAGGAATTCAGAATCGAGCTACTTTGGCTCGATGTGGCCACCTTTCGCATGGATTATTGCCTTGAGACGGCCGGGGAATGACTCACAGGCTGCCCGAATGTGCTCTAGTGGTATTTTGGCCCATTCACGTTTGAGTGATTGTTTCAGAGCATCCATACTGGCGTGTTTTTTTGCGCGCACTTTGCTCTCGAGGATGGACCAGATGGAATAGTCCATAGGATTTGCGTCTGGCGAATTCGAGATCCATTGTGTGGAAGAAATGAACCTTGGAACGTTGGTTTTCAGCCATTCTTGGTTCACACGAGCTTTATGAGCCGGTGCTGAGTCTTGTTGGAATGTCCAATCCGCATGACCGAATTGTTTACGTGCCCACGGCTTCAGAGCAGCTTCCAGAACACTTTCCCGATAATAAGTCGCATTGACCTTGACACCAGGCTCGATGAAAACGAGTGGAGAGCGCCCAGTAGCTGTTACAGCTGCCCAGACCATTATTTGCGATGGGTAATTGCTTCGGGTCACCAATCGATGTTTCAAATTTTCGTACGTGCGCTCTGTCAAGTAAACACGATCATTTTGGGTGTTTACGAATTGTTCGATTGGGAAATTTTTCTCATCAGAGAACACAATGTTCGGAAATTCGCCACTCGCGGCCAAGCGAAGCAACTCCTTAGCTCTTTCGAATCGAACTTTCTTCTGGTTCGGTGTAAGATCATGCGCTTTTTGTTTCTTGTAGGCCTTAACTTGGAGCTCATTTTGTAGTATGCGACGAATGGATGATTGTGATATATTCAGTTCTTTTGCCATTTGATTACCACTACGTCGTGGATTTCGCTCAAGCCGCTTCTTCACCTTTCGAACCATTTCTGGTGATGTTGCTGTTTTTTTCGGTCCACCTCCATAGCGTTTTACAACGCTGCCAGTTTCATTGTAACGATTTATGGTGCGATACACAAACTTCCTATTCACTTTGATGTGTTCGAGCTCACGCACAATAGCTGATTGGGATTTTCCAGCCAAATATAGAGCAATCACACTATTTCGTTTGAATTCCATCACGAATAACTTTTTTTCTATTTGACCGATACGCAAATGCTTCTGGTGGCTTGTAAACAATGTATTGAGCTGTTATCGGAACAATTTTGGCGCAGCTGTCATGAACGGTTTGACAGCTGTGAATTGCCAATAGATGGGGACACTTCATATGACTAACCCTGTATATAAAGGCGACAAGAAAATAGTTTTGCTTTCTATTTTTCCAGATATTGATGAAAAATATACTAATACTCATTTATTTTTCCCCACAAATTTAAATTAATTATCTTTGCCTCGATGTAAATTACACTGGTATGAATTCAAACAAGTTTTCCACTCAATAATTAGTATGTTATTCAGTAGATTTATTCACCCACCGGACAGGTTAGTTGCTTTTGATAAAGAAAGTGTAAGACGCTAACCCGCTGCTATTCAGAAAGGCAGATTGCTGTTGTGTTACCGTTTTTTCAATCTATGTTATCTTCTACATTTCTGCCATTTAAGCTTGAAATTTATGTCCAGAGTTAAGAATTAGTGGTAAAATAGCTCTTGACCGTTTGTGGTTTAGTTTGAATTTTGTAAGTACTTTTAAAAAATATTCTTTGAAGTGATGAAACTGTGTAAATTAGATACTTGAAAATAAGTTTCTACCAAATACACCAATGCAGAGATGCAACCTTCTTCAAAAAACTCAACGTAGCAATAGGCTCGATTGTTATCGTTCCAGTCTCATTGCTACTGTGCTTTGAATACTGTTAGTTGCTGTGTTAAGTTACTTTTGGTAATTAAGCAGCCCCATAATCAGAATAACATATACAGGTAGCATTTCACCCTGAAAACCCATTTCGTTGAATTCATATTAACAAATCTTTTTAGACGCACTCCTTGCACAAATAAACCCCTTACTTTTATAAAGGTTATATTCATGTTTGAAGTGCAAGAAAAAATCCTCTAATCCTGAAAATAGGAGATTGTTGAATGCAAAAACCACATCGTTTTTAATTATATTCTCAAGATAAAATTTGTTTACGAAATACCGTTTCTCTCTTTTACTTCTAAAATCTTAAACGCAATAAATTCTAACAAGTGCCAGATTGTCTATACAAAGTAATACGTGTGTTATTGTAAATTCATTTTTACTGCATCGCATTTCTTTGTAAAATCATTAAAAACCTTATTGTATTTGAAAGTCCAGCCTTCATTTTCTATTGAATTTGTCTCTTAAAACTGTTAGACGCTAGACAATTGATTGCTTACAATGGGGTAAGGTTATTTCTTTTTAGGGAATTATTTATCATGTTCGAACCTGCAACATTTCTTTTTGATTGCTCAATCAGAGGTCGTGGGACCAATTTAGTTTCCCATTAGAAACTGTTTTTCTCACTCAGTGTAAGTGGAGACTGCCTAGAAAGTTTGACTGTTTTGAATTTAAGGAGATTCTGAACGATTACCGAGCGTGACCTGCAGTGGTGGCTCGTGAGTTTCGAAATAGGTGAAGCGTTTTGCATTTAAATCTTAGAAATGAACAAAAATTATAAAGATAAAAGGTGCTTGTCACATCCCAAAATCAGTAAAATACCTACAGCAAACCTGTTGATGACATCATCATAAAATGGTTGAGTCCTTTTTCAATGGATATTCTTCCTAAATGTGAAAGTCTTTCCTGTGCTATTGAATTGCGCAAGTATGATTTGATTCTTTTCAAGCGCGAGAAACTTCTTTCTACTGACGAACTTGTTGATGGTATGGTAAGAATTAGCAGTTGGGAGTGACCCAAAAAACCATTTGCAAACGTTTGAAAGACATGGGCATGATTTTAAAGGTCGGAAGATGGGTGCCGCATGAACTGACTGAAAGGCAGCAAGAGAACCGAAAAACCACTTGTGAAATGCTGATCTCCCGGTTCAAAAGGAAGTCTTTTTTGCATCGAATCGTTACGGGTGATGAAAAATGGGTGTATTTCTCCAATCTCAAGCCAAAATCAACGGCCAAACCAAATCGCTTCGGCCGCAAGGCAATGCTGTGTGTTTTCTGGGATCAGCATGGTATGATTTGGTACGAGCTATTAAAACCAGGTGAAACAGTTGACGGTGCACGCTACCAACGACAATTGGCCGATTTGAACAGCGCTATACACCGAAAACGCCCAGAATATGCCGATCGGCGTCACAAAGTAATTTTTCTTGATGACAATGCACCACCACATCGAACAAGAGCGACCCGGGAATTGGTGGAGACGTACGATTGGGAACCGCTGGTGCATGCGGCTTACTCACCAGACTTGGCGCCTTCCGATTATCATTTGTTTGCATCGATGGGCCACGCACTTTCCGAGCAGCGCTTCAATTCTCACGAAGAAGCCAAAAAATGGCTCGATGATTGGTTTGCGGCCAAAGACGGCCAATTTTTTTGGCGCGGCATTCACAAATTGCCTGAGAGATGGGTAAAATGTGTCGCTAGCGATGGCTATTATTTTGAAGATTAAATTTGTAACCATTTTTTGTTAATAAACGTTTAAAATTGAAAAAAAAAGTCTCATTTCATAGGTATACACCTATTATTTGCTTCAAAATGGTATCTAAAATTTCATAAAATAGCAGTTTATAACTTTCGCATATTTGTTTGTCAGACAAGGCACCTCCAACTTGCCTTCTTTGATTAATATGTGTGTTTATCAAAGCTTCACCTAGAATTTTCATATCGCTTCAACTCAATGTTAGGCTTAGTGCAAGTGTCCTAATGCTTTGCGTTCGTGTTGGTCTATAAGAGGGGCAGGTAGAACGTGTGTGATTTGTGTTTTGAGTATCTCATGCTAACTGCATTGCTCTCGTGACTAATTTTATTCAAGATTTTAGTATTTTACACTAAGAAACGAAATTACTGAAGTAATTAAATATTAGAAATTATTGAAAGGAAAAATAGGTGAATCGGCGCTTCACTTGCTTCACCCCAATAGCCGCCACTGGTGACCTGTGTCACTTAAATTAAATTCTCTTGTGGAAATCATGGCCTCGAGACTCCATATCTTAGCAAAAAGTCGTGTTTTCTTTATTGTCAACTCCTTTCTTTTGCTTCTTTGACTCAAAAACCGCAACGTAGAGAATGTGATTGTATTCAGTCTCAAAGAAACCACTACAAAATTACTTCCTCCTCTGACTATCAGTAAGCTTCACCTGCAGTAAGTCCTCGCTGACGAATTCCTCCTACAAAAGACCTGTCAGGGTAATTTAATTTTGCTGATCTACTAAACCGACGCGACGCGTGGATTAAGAGCTTTGTTCCAGTTATGATAACATCGACGAATCCATACAAGTGAACTTTGGAGGTGATACACTGGTCTGTCTATTTATTCAATTAAAATCTTGCACCAGGAGCATTCTCGCATCCCTCAGGTTGGATAGCCAGCAAGCGAACTCAGAACGGGGTTCCTTAAGACTTGTTAATAGTACAGCAGATAAGAATTTAAATCATTAAATCATTATTCAATTCCTTAGTGAATGCTTAAATTGCGCTAAGTATTAACGCTCTCACGGAAAGATTGTTCAAACTTTATGCCCTTATTCTCTTTTTCGGTTTCTTTGTTTGACTTTATTCTTGTTCTTCGCTCAATTTAGATGTTTAGAGTTGAAATTTGAAAGTAATTCTCAGTAGCTAATTTATTTTATTGCAATAACGATTCACCAACGAATTAGTCAAATACTGTGTATAATTAATCCTGTTTAAATAGCATTTATTAGAGGAGATAAACCCTACAGTCTGTTTCCGAATTGAATTTAATATTTGAGCTTTTTTTTTATTTTGCTTACAATATTTGTCAATCTTTATTTTTGCGTTTAGATGTTTTTGTTTGAAGCAGATACAGATATACGAATCAGCTGTAAACTGTGACGAGTTCGCCCTTACCAGAAGTCGCTATTCAGACCATGGAGCTCCTTGTGTCTATTTGTTACAAAGTACCTATTATTAATAAGAGTTTTAATATATCTTGTGTACCTTTTGAGTTCACCTTTACTAAGTAAAAAGAAAGTATCAGCAAACTTATAAGTTCACCAAAATCCATATAGTTGGTTTATGACGAGGCCTTGCTATCCTGGACAGGCCTTTATTGTCATTGATTTTGTCTGTTTTCCTAATATGCCTTTCACAAGTGATCTGATATCTAGCTTTATCGTCGAATTCACCCGTCTCCTTCAAGTAGCACATTATTGTTGACGGCAAGTTATTGCATATGGGTCAGTAAATCCCATTTTTCTGATAATAGTTGGTAGGGTCGTCCGTTAAGTCAGTGAAGTGACTTTTTCAAAGCAAATAGATAGGATGCGTGGAAGTCAGTAAAGAGAGATGTAAACTTTACATTTGAATAGCAAACGCTATAAGTAACTAGCTTAGATATGTTAATTCAGGAGACATTGACATAGCTCCACCTACCATTTTACACGTGTCATCATTCAACTAGATTACAAAAAAGAAAACTTTAAAAGGGCAACATTCTGGTTTTTGGACATAATTACATATTATTCTTGTGACATTTATTATTAAATGAGAGATAGTACTATAAGTATGATTTGCTTATCTGTTGCCAAGCGTTACTCCATAGTGCTGGGTCGTTAAATCACAATCCAATTCTCTCGCGTTTGAGCTTAAATACCGATGACATTGCAATATGTATTAACATAGTCATAATATTCTAAAAAACAGAGATATTTTCTTCCCCTTTTTTCTTCAATCATTATGTAACCTAGGAAAGCAAAAACCAAATCTTAATGAGAGAAATAGGCAATCACATACAATAAATTGAGAAAACTTAATATGGAACGAGAAAGATCGAATGAAGCTCAAACTTGATCAACGGAGAAAAGCTTGTATCTACTATTGAAGTTATAAAGCTGTCACAGCTCCACTGTACCATTTTTCTGCCCTCTATACGCCGACACACCGATTCCGATCGCTAAAGTGTTTCTCTTCCTTTATTTTTGTTGGAGTACAAAAGGATGTGACCGTCTGTAGGGATCACAGATCGAAATAATTTCTATTTCAAAATTGGTAGCGCTGTGTCTTTCATTAACCATTGTAAGTGAACTAAATTCAAAAACGTGTCGGAGTGCACCAGTCAACAAGCTTAGGGCTTCACCCTATACTGCAGTGGTCCAAGGTCAAGCTTCGTCTTCTGTTAGATTTCCCCCGAAAACTAAAAACAAAAACGGGCCTTCCCACACTTATCTCACATATTGCAAAACGATGAGTTTGCTCCTTAATCTTATTTAATTTTTAAAAACAACGACGAAATAAAATTTCAAATGTGATAATTAAAAAAACTGAGTTATATGCTCTTCTTAAAACAAATAAATATGTTGAAAATTGCAAACTCATTAGTAGTCGTCTTATGTCATTCTTAGTAGTTTATGTTAAAAAACAGTTTTTCGACTGCAATTTAAATTGATTCTTGCAATGGCTTCTCGTCTGATTAAAGCAAATTTATCTCTGATTGAAAATTGTTACCCAGAGAAAAATTGGATTGATAAAAGGTTTGTGAGAATTTCCTGGTAAAATGTGGATAATTTCTAGTGTCAACCATGCCATGAAACGTTTAGTTAAAACTGAATTGATAGTCAGCAGTTTTGGCAGTCGACAACCAAAAACTGATGCAAACGATGCTAATTTCTTTTGGGAAAACAAATTTTTGTGATTTATTTTTAGTATTCAATTGTTTTTATCAATAAATGTTTTACTATTATGATTATAAGTGACCTAAATTTGAGATTAATATTAGCTTCTTATCAGAAATTAACTGTTAAACAGGACGCATTCTTTGTGTAGCCATCCGGTATATTTCCCAAAAAAAGCATCTTTAATTACTGCACAGATGAAGATAGTACGCGATTTTGTAATAGATGAACTTAAATTAATGTGGACAGCTCTAGAAGTGTCATGACCAACTAAAAGGAAATGTTAAAATAGTCTATCAAAATGTTGATTCTACAGGCTTGAAGATTGTTCAAAAAGCTTCTACATAACTGCATTTTTCTATGGATGATAATAATTACGATTGCTTGTTGAACACTCGTCTATAAGGTTAGCTAAAATTGTGATAAAACCAAACTACTAGGGATATGAACAGGCAACACATGTTGCAAAGAATGGAATCTCAGAGTCTCTTCATGACAAACTGTTATTAATGACTTAAATGGTCAGATTGTCAATCAATCTTTCTTATGGTTGTCCTTTCACAAACAAACAAATTTTGTTCATTATTTAGGAAGTCATCCACAAACAACATGCTTTTACTATTTTTGTTGACTATAAGTATGTAAATGACAAAATGGGCAGACTGCATGTTCACATAGCTTACAGAGTTTTTGTATGTTTGCGGAAAAATGAAGTGTTACGAAAGATTTCATCATCTCGTTGGTCTGGAAATCTGAGATAATTTAAGTTTGAGCATTATTCATAGCTGTTGCCGCTTTCTGATTCTGAGTGGATTAATTCTTTATTTATTTCCTGCGCTCATATCTTGGGCCAACAGCAGATAATCATCCAAACCTTGAGTAGAAGAAAACTACACTGGTTCAATAAAACCCATCCTTTCCTAATCTCAACTTCAGAGCATCAGATGCTATCGTTGTATTAAGTCTAGAAGTATGGATTTTTAATTCTCTACTACTAATCGGATCATTATAAAGTAAAACTTATGAAACCAATGGTTAAGAAGGTCTAAACTCTTTTAAGATGTCTCATCACAAGTCAAAAATAGAAAAGCAGCACGTGGAGCTCTAAACTTTTGAGAAAAATATTTAGATTGTTTCAA
Source organism: Ignelater luminosus (assembly GCA_011009095.1). Taxonomy (NCBI): domain Eukaryota; kingdom Metazoa; phylum Arthropoda; class Insecta; order Coleoptera; family Elateridae; genus Ignelater; species Ignelater luminosus. The sequence goes on from VTPC01008184.1 coordinate 26,570, forward strand.
TTCTCCAAGTATTAATCATCTTAATTAAATTTATAATTCAATTAATATTTTACATCAATTTTGTTGAGAACTTTTAAATAAATAATGACGAGTTTAATAATAAATCTGCCCTGTCACGTTACCTCTTTCCAGCATGTGCACGACATTAAAGTAAATGTTTTGCGGTAATTAAAAAATTACTTCTTACATTAATGAGTGCGTTACAAAAATTCCCATCATTTTTTACTCAAGTAGTATAGCATTAATTTCATGTTGGCACACATTTATTTAACGGTAATTTTCTAATTCCTAGTTCACGTTTTTCTTTTTTCATTTAAATAAAATTTTTATTAAGCATGTTTTCACTTAAAAATTGAAAGTAACCTTTGTGTATACCTACAACTTAATAATTCACGAAAATATTTTAGTTAACATCGATTTTATTTGCTTTCCCCAAAAACCCATTAATAAATCTATCGAAAGAAGAAGTAATTTATACAAAAATAATTTTATATGAGAATTTATTTATTTTTATAATAAATTATAAATCGATAGCAAATTATTATAAAAAATGTATTTGGTTTGCGTAGAAGTTTAATTTAATAAGTGAAAAATTGAAGAAAGGTTTCGAATTAGATGAAAATGCGAATGTACAAATATGGAAAATTACATGGGAATAAAACGTTAACCTATAAAGTTGTGAAACATAACGTTAAAGAAAAAATTGAAAGGACAAGCTGTAATATATGTATGTGACTGTTTTCAGATGCTAATGTAGAAGTAGAATTCTGTCAAGTATAAGTAAGCATTTTAATGTACTTTTCTTTATTAGTAGTGAAACACTTTGAGGTTAAAAATCTCATTTATTTTATAGTATCATCCGCAAATAATAATTTTTTAGGCACGTACGCACCTTCCAGGTGTGCAAAAACTAATTAAAATTTATGTATTTTAGTATTAGTTTGTTGCTAATCTGTCAGGTAAAGTTCAATTAATGAACATACAAATTTGGGGTGGCTAAGATTTTCATGCACTGAATAATGGATAATGTAAGTTGGCCCCATACTATTTAATAGTGTAATTTAAAAAACTTAATCCAAGAGAAACTGAAGTTTAGTATAACCCTATTCCAAATCAATCGAAGGTAACTGTAAAATTCGATAAAAAAGGGGCCCTGATACAAACTTACTCAAACAGTCTTTTTTAATTATTATAGAAATATTAAGCAACAGAACAAAGTGTTTTTCCAAGTCAAGAGAAGACTGCAATGGTGACGAGGTAACAGATCTGTGTGAAATGGGGTTATCTCATGAACCCATCTATATGATTTACGAGGTGTATAAATAAAGTAATAAGACTGATTTTTTATAATTTTTTGATTCAATTAAAATTACAGTTCCACATTGTCTCTTTCAACGTAATTGCCTTGGGAAGCCACACAGCAATGGAGACGATTCTTTCATTATTCATAGCAGTGTTGAACTTGGATACTGAAATTGCCTTCAGCTGGTCGGTTACGGTAGTTTGACTGTCTTCTAGTGTCCCAAAATGACGTTTTTTGAGGTGACTTTTCAATATTGGAAAGAGAAAAAAGTCAGAAGGACTCAAATCGGAGAAATAAGGGGGCTGAGGAACCCCAGGGATATTTTCACTTGCTAAAAACTCATTAATTAAAAATGCAGTGTGACAATGCTCATCGTCGTAATGCAGCATCCAATTGTTTTTGATGCTCGGTCTCATACGCATGACCCTTTTTATCATTCTGACTGTCAAGTGACGATCAGGACACCCAAGGTCCCGGATTCTGGCAATATTTTTGTCAGTCCTTGCAGTTGCAGGCCTTCCGTTGCGAGGTTCACCTTCGATCTGTTTTCCTTCTTCTGGAAATGCGCTTAAATTACCTGAAAACCTGGGCCTCTGACAAAACATTGTTTCGATAACCTTGCGAAGCAAAACCTAATAGCACAATGTTGCTCGAAATTTACATCACTCATTTTCAGAACTTAAAAAAAACAGTTTACGAAAGAAATTCCTACGGACAACCATCTGACTCGACGGAGTTCAAACGCGTACTGGTGGAGTATCATATGCTGATCCATATTTCCTCTAAACCGGTAGTCCTCAGTGTTGCCACATCGAACGCCATCTTGCTAGTCTTATTGGTTTATTTACACATTTCGTACGTATAATAGTAAAACGCTATTCTGATGATATGGGAAAGGTGATACAAAAATATTCTTCGTATTATTTTAGAGCGAGCAAAACATTTTCTAAAACGGGCACTGCCTGCCCTGGTTCTCTTTCCATAGCTACGGCCGTGAGGGTGATTCAAAAGGTGTAGATAAAATTTTAGATGATACTACAGGCCATTTAATAAAAGTTTCAAGTTTCCTTCAGAACTCCATATTAGAGATACAGGGTGTTGAAGTATCATCATCAGTTTAATATTGACATTCATCTCAACGAACAAGCATAAGACATCTTAGCAAAAGTTGCATAAGCTTCTCTTTTGCTCCACAATTTATGAATTTCTACGGAGAAAGTTTGTTTGCCATATATCAACTGTAGGATTACTTCTTATTTACAAGCCAGATCAAAAACAAACAAGGTTCGGCAAGAATTGAAAAAATAACAATTACATTGGCTCGTGTATGGTAGCAATCTTCAAATGGATTTTAGAAGTGCAACAAAACGAAGATGCTAGAAGAATGACGTCCAGAAGGCTTATTTTAGTTTTTTCTTGTTAAGCAGCACTAGGAAGTGCTTTTGTGTTGCTCATTTTGAGTGGAGTGTTGCGGTCACAAGTGATGGGATAGCGAATAAGTCTCATATCACCTTTTCTGCAACTCCTACCAAAAATTTCTCTTTCTCTGACCGGAATCTCATTTTGGAATATAGTCCTATTACTGCCTTTCTTCCAATTCTTCTAAAATATTGTAGAAACTGATGACGAATGCTTCTCGCAGCAGATTCGTCCTTGACTTCCTTTTGATTTTACCTTATATGATATTGTTACTTGTTTCAAATTGTTGTCATCTTTGCATACTTTGCGGAAGCATGATATTGATAGTCTTCATTTTGATTTGATTTTTTTAGGATTTAAAAATAGCATTTTATTTCTTCTCTATCCATGAGTGTAAATATTTAACAGACGCATTCCTCGATAGAGATTAAATCTTTTTTTTGCCATATAACTTTTTTTCCTAAACTGCATTGTTTTTGAGATACAGGGTGTCAAAGTTTCATTTAAATTTTTTTTGTTTTCTCAATATTTTAAGAACGAAACGAGATATCGCAATGAAATTTTTTTCATTTTTGCTACTCGAAGGTGCCTACTATTTTACGTAGTTTTGCGTTTGATTTCTCCATTAGAGGCAGAGAATTGGGAGTAGGCTAGCTCCCTACACTAAAAAGATCTGTTACGCCACTAGAAGATTAAAAAATGTTTTTATTTTCAAAATCAGCAATCGATCCGAAACAAAAGGTTAGTCTTGCGTTTCTTTCGTAGAATGCGTCGCTTTCTAGTAAAACCGAATTTTTCAAAACCTCTCAAATTCAACGACCTATAGTAAGCTCGAAAACAGGATGCAATTATTCACATCGCACTCTTCAACAAAAATTAAGCTTTCTTTGTCATATAACGTTTTTCTTTAAAGCGCACCGTCTTCGAGATATAATGTATGAGAAGTCTTTGTATTTAGTTAAACTTTGACACCCTGTACATCGAAAACGGCGTGTTTTACGGAAAAAAGTTATTTGACAAAAAATGTCTAGTTATGCAAATAATTGCATCCTCTTTTTGAGATGACGTATGACCTTACTATAGGCCGTTGGACTTTGGATTTTGAAAACCCCGATTATATTAGAAAACGAAGCATTCTAAGGAAAAAACCCAAGAGTAACTCTTTGTTCCAAATCGATCGCTGATTCCGAAAGTAGAAGCATTTCTTAGTTTTTCAAAGGCGTAGCAATTTTGTTTAGCGTAGGGGTTAGTCAACCCTCAATTCTCCACCTCTGATAAGAGATATCAAACGCAAAGCTACGTAAAATAGTAGACACCTTAGAGTAACAAACATGTAAAAAATTTCATTTCGATATTTCGTTTTGTTCTTAGAATATTGAGAAAGCAAGAAATTCTAAATAAAACTTTGACACCCTGTATCTCAAAAACGGTGCACTTTAGAAAAAAAAAATCTAAAGGATAAAAAAGGCTTAATTTTTACCGAGCAATACGTTTGTCAAATATTTGCACTCATTCTTATAACACTTCGTACAAATTATGATATATGTAAGCAGACAGAAGGCTAAAGCACCGAAGTCCTTTTGCAATGAGGTGGCTCCTCAATAATATAATTCAGCTACCGGCCTGCTTTTATACATTTCTGTATAAGTACAAAAAACATCAATAAAAAAACAGAAAACAATTTTCTAACTTTCTAACACAACAAATTGTGCTTAACAATGGCCCACAAATCTTCTATAGAGATCAAGCCTGGTCAATCTCCTGCCAGTTCAATACTGTTAACTTTTTTTTGGTAAAGAAGCTCTTGGTGAGCTTAAGGTTGTGACAGGGAGCTAGAGCCTGTTGGAATAACCCATCACTGTCAAGAAACCGTCTATGCAGTGGTGGAGTCAGTTTCTTCTGTATCACATCAATGTATCTTGTACTCTTTATTATCTGTAAAATAGCCCCAAAACATTATCTTTGGTGGAAGTTTGGGTGGCTGCTAGATGTGACCTAGTCGAGGAACTTTAAAATGCGTTTTGTAGCAGCAACATTCCTGGGTTGGAAAACACGTCATGACACTATTAAATGTAAATTTAGATTGTCGGACTGACACATAAATACAAAAAAATAATATCCAAGACAAGTCTAGACAAGCATAAGTTACTCTGCTACAAGCAGTAGTTCATTACAGAAGTCACGACTGGAATCTTCCTCATTGTTATTTGACTTCCATCTTTAACTTTTAATGACAAAAAATTGTAAATTTTTGGTAATTTTTTTCTACTTTCTTCTATTTTCGACTCCTCTTACCATTTTGTTGCACCAGATTGATGTTTATATGCACTTAAGTTTATTTTATCACTTAGAAATCCAATAACTAAAGAAACGCAACCGTTGTTCAAGATTTACTAATTTCTGCATCTGCAGGTTTACTTAGTAGCATAGTGGTGGGTGAATGGCATGTTTATTCTATTATCTGCTAACTGTAATTGGGCAATTTTCGCCTTAACTAATTTTTACATTCGCAAGTCTCATTGACATTTTGGTTATAACAAAAGAAAGAAACTTGACTTGGAAAAACCAATCTTAGTCATATCTTCTCCAATAACATAAAGTGTCGTGTTTCAGATTTACCGATTTTACAGGAAAGCAGTTTGAAATTTTAAATGGTCACTTTGGCATAACAAAATGCAGAAATACTTACACAATCATATGCTAGATCCCAGATTGAACCAAAATGTCTTATCTCTGTTTGTCAGATTTGTATGCCGCAGCATTTGAGATAAGCCACTATCCGAGTTTCCTATTGCAAAATGCAAAATTTTAAAAGCGGTATAAACCAAAAAGGATTTAGCCTCCGCTACTGCCAACGCTTTTGAGAATATTTTCAGTTATTTTAGACTTTGAAATTTATAAGCCAAAACTAAAGTTAAAACGAAATAAGGCCATAATCAGGAGGGTTAACTCATGGTCGAAATGCATTTACTTAATCCCCGTACCCCAAATTCAATTCTAGTTTCATCCTTAAAATGAGGGGTGTTTAAAATCTAAAAAACTAATCCAACAGTTTCCGTACTGCAATGAACTTCGCTGTTAGTATAAATTATCTGTTGCTTTTTGACATAGGAATAAGAAACGGCAAAATATTGAGTGCACACGGGCTGCCGATCACCCGGGTACAGTTCTGCTCATACTAGATATATCTGTGTGCTTCAAAGCAAAAGATATAAAGTTTGAAGATTCAACTTTTTCATTTTGTAACATTCTATTTAATTTCGAAGTACGAGAGTGGTCTGAAAAGTTTCCGACCTCAACGTGAAGATGGCAGCACTCGTAAATAAAAGCTACTGAATTTCGTTGTTCATCTGTTGACAGTTACTCACCAAAGTTTTAGCCATTTTGGACGCGCAGTTTTTATGTAACAGTTGTTTGAGTGAGTTGATGTGAGTTTTTTTGTGAAAATGGACAAAATCGAGTATCGAGCTGTCATTAAATATTTGTTTTTGAAAGGCAATACGCCTTCGCAAATAAAAGATGAGTTGGATTCTGTGTATGGGGACTCTGCACCATCATTTACCACAGTGGAATTTTGAGCTGCTGAATTTAAACGTGGCCGTAAGAGCTTGGGAGACGATGAACGTTCGGGACGTCCAAAAACTGCAACTACCGACGAAAACATCGCCAAAGTTCACCAAATGGTGCTAGACGACCGCCGAATTAAAGTGAGAAAGATAGCAGAGGTTATGAACATGTCAAAAGAACGTGTTTGTCACATATTAAATCAACATTTAGGCATGAGAAAGCTGTCCGCGCGTTGGGTGCCGCGTTTGCTCACGTTAGACCAAAAACGTGTTCGAATGAATATTTCCAACGCTCTTTTGGCGCAGTTTAGGCGAAATAAATCCGAGTTTTGGCGCCGATTAATTACTGTAGATGAAACTTGGATACACCATTATACGCCCGAAACAAAAATACAGTCCAAACAGTGGACTGCAAAAGGGGAACCGGCTCCAAAAAAAGCAAAAACTGTTTTTTCGGCTGGGAAAGTGATGGCGACTGTTTTTTGGGATAGTCATGGAGTTATTTTAATCGATTATCTTCAAAAAGGAAAAACCATTACAGGAGCATACTATGCATCATTACTTGACAAGCTGAAGGCAGAACTTGCGAAAAAACGGCTACATTTGCAGAAAAAGAAAATCCTGTTTCACCAAAACAACGCACCGTCTCACACCTCAGCGGTTGCCATGGCGAAAATCCACGAATTACCGCTTGAACTGCTTGACTATCGGCCTTACTCACCAGATCTAGCCCCAAGGGACTTCTTTTTGTTCCCTCATCTAAAAATTGCGCTCGGAGGACAAGATTTTCGTCAAATGAAGAGGCAATCACCTTCGTGAACAATTATTTTGCAGAGAAAAATGCCGAGTACTATTTGGACGGGTTACAGAGATGGGAGCAACGCTAGGAGAAGTGTGTAGAGTTACAAGGAGACTATGTTGAAAAATAAAAAACAATTTCAGAAAAAATGTCTTGTATCTTTGTTAGGTCGGAAACTTTTCAGACCACTCTCGTATATCAAAGCATTAAAAACACTACTTTGGAGAAATAAGAGTTTAGTCCTTTTGCATATTATAATGCATATTTTCTTGAAGAGTTAAAACTTCCGCCGTTTATAAAAATATGCAGAGTAATTTCTACCTTTTTTAAGACAAAAAACGGTTTTTAAATAATTTATAGTATTTCTGTTGGTAATGGAGGATTTATCTGTTGTATCAAAAAGTCCATTTTAGATACGTTTTTGTATTCTCGTAGGGAATTAGGATTTGGTACCGTAGATTTTCATGAAAGATTTTTAGAAGCAAATTAAGGTATAGACAGTAAAAATCAAGAAATGGTATTCATGGTAGCCGCAGCCCTACTTAGTTATCTGCTTGACCCTACTGATACTGTTGTTGCTACGCACCAATTACTAGGTGGATCTTCTTTTTTTGTACTACTATTTTCAAAAGTTTCAAAAGTTATTTAACTTAGCATCTAAAAATTCGATAATCGATCAATGAATTGATGTCTTCGATTCATCAACTGAAGAAACATCCAGATTGTTGTCATTACTATAAAATTTTGATATTTACCACAAACATGCTTGACAGAAAACTGTATCGTCGCTAATTATTTTAATTCATTGGAATACACAATTAGTAGAAGTCTTGATTATCTTTGTTTTGCGTTTTAAGTTATAAATGGTTTTGCATTCTAACCTCCTTTTTTGAGGTATAAAGTGTTAAAAGATCTTAATTAGTAATAACAAAGGATTATTATTAATTAACTCAGTTAACTTGAGGCAATTATGAATCTAACTAAATAATTACTGTCTTTGCTTGCATTTTTATGCATTCAAAAATTTTATATGTAGCTATGCTTTTGAAAAGAGGTTAACGTTTAATTTCTTCTGTAGTAGATTATAATGAAACAATTAGTAATTTTAAAATCTGACACAAATCTATTTTTCGATAATTAAGAGATAATTAAATTTCAAATATAAAGAAGGTTAAAAACTAAATAATATCATTTAGTTTCAATCTGCTAGTCTTAATAAGGGATATTTGATTATTTAGTTCAACAAATACTTTAATATTCTTATTTTCTAGATTAATTCATACTTCATGAGTTAAATTAATTTTGCTGATGATGGCTTTGGAATTTTATTCATAACTTATTAGTTATTTATTATAGACCTACTCGTCAGAGTGCAGATTGAAAAACAAAAAATAAAAAGGTAGATAATAAAATTAAATACAATTCTATTATAAGTACAACTTAATGATCAATTTCATATAATTGTAATTAGGTTAAAGTTAATTGCTATCGTAAAAAAGATGTGAAACTTTATTTGAATTTTAAAGTTCAAGTTTAATTAAAAATCAAATCGTAAAATAAAACTTTAAGCTTTTGCACATGTGGCTTTTAAACTACATGTTGAGTAAAAAAAATTTATAGATTCATCTTGTTATAAGTGTTTTCGGAAATTAAACGGTTTTAAAAGACTTTATTTTTATCTCAATAAAGATTCGTTTTAATGCCGTTTTCAATTTAAAAATAAAACCGGCATCAAATAATTAGGCTTTAATTTTTTTAATTGCTTTTATTTTCCAGTGATAAATACTTTCTTATACTGTAACCTAATGGTTTTTCTAAACTATTAGATCTTTATTTACTTTCTCAACCATATGTTTTATTTGGAATTAAGATTAACGCGTGGCTAATAGCAATTAATTTAAAAAAAGAAGAAGAAAAGTTAAACAATGCACAATGCATCAGAGTGATGTTTAAGGTGAAAAATAAATATTTGTATAGTTAACATGAGCAAAACAGCATGACTTTTAGTAACGCTAAATGAACATGGAGAACATTGTGTCGAGTGAATATAGGTTAATAACCAGATTCACTTCAACTGTGGTCTATAGTGTTACCCTCTATGAATTAATCAGATGGTACCAACTTATTTTCAATCAGCCATATTTCCTGTGTAGGTCGTTATCATTTCGAAATTTTTTAGTCAACATAAAACTGATAGTGATAGTATTTAAGAATCGAAACAATGTGTTAGTTGCAGATAAAAGAATATTTATTTACAAATAATTGTCACATAACCATAAGTGTTCTAGATTTGCTATTGTTGAAGCTTTGAGACTAGCACACGGCTTAATTATTATCAATTATGCAGTATCAGGCTTATAATGAAGCTATGCAAATGACTAAATTCACAGCCAACAATTTCACAGACACTAAAGGTAATCAGGTTTTTTCTTCATACTGCACCTTCCCCATACATTATTTTTGAAATGCTTAATACGGTCAGCTATTTATTCCGGTAATTGTATCCTATTAAGAGGCCTGAAACGGTCTAATATTTCTTCTGATTCAGGAAGACTTAAAACAGAATTTTATTTCTTTAAATTGTTGTTTTCACTTCTGACAGTAAGTTGCTGCATATAAAGTTCTCAAGTTTCAATTTTGATCTGAAAAAAATTTGCAAGTACAAGAAAGAATTTGTTGAGTAATATCAGTTTGAAAACAAAATTAAAAAAATATTGCAAGGTTATTCTTCGTACAATTGAAATCTCAATTAAGGCCAAATAGACAGTAATTCAAAAGTGTATCAAAGATTTTTTAATTAGAAACATTGGTTGTCGCAAGCCTAAATAACATAAAGCAATGCCATCTAATTCTTCTTGTCCAAACGATCTAGAAAATAGCAAAACTTTAGGAATATTAATTTCAAACAAATTCTAAGAGAAAACCAATCCTCAAAATGTTGTTCGGTTATATCACTAGGCTTATGCAAATGCACATCCCAAATAATTACTCTCTTAGTACAAATGCAAAAATCTGGTTTTGGGTGCTTTCTCCAAGCCTTAATCCATGCGTAAATCAAATCAGGCAGTTTGAAGTTAGTGACAGTGGATATTCGTCTCAGGATTCTCTAGCTGATATACCTACTTGCTAATACCATATGGTTAAGTCAAAAATTAGTGTGTCTATTCATGTCCTCATAGCCTCCATATCCTGAATTTGTTACGATTCTACCCGGAAAAAATTATCTAAAGCTAGTATTCTGCATACTGATACTGATAACTTTAACACATCGACTGACTCGTGCAATAAGCATGGCAAGAAGGTCAGTATCTGCTCCAACAAGTGTTACGTTCGTCGCTACATTTTCTATTTGGAGAACTGTGTCTACTGTAAGGGCATCAACATTGTCCTGAGCTTGGTTCAGTGTTATGCCAGCTTGTCTGAGCTTTGCAATCAACATTACCAAGAGGGAAACCTTATTTTTGACATTGCTCAGAAACATTTTTCCTCAAGATTGGGCCACTCATTCGACTGCCATAGTAGTTTCAGGAAGGAGAAGTGCATTTTTAAGTGAGATACATCGTCGAGAACTTGGAAATCTAGGACGTACACGTTTGTTGCCCAGGTAAAATATTTTCAATTTTCCCGGTCTACTAGCGGTGTACCACCTTATTGCATCTATATAGGCAAGTCTCTCAATGGAATCAATAACTGCCACACCAAAAAGATGTGTAGCACAAAAAGGTTTATTATTACAGAAGACTCTGAGCTCAACCCTGGAACCAAAAATCTTTAAGTCAATAGAAGGTGATTAATTCTCATTTTATGTTGGATCAGCTTTTCATCTAAAACTACCTCTACTTACTTTATTATTTTAATTCTAATCAGTACTGAGTTATCGAAATCGATCACAAATTTGTTCCATGAGCACCATTCTTAGATCGTGTTGAATGTTTACAATCCCAAACAATATTCTTACGTAATTCGCATTGCCTTACGTAAGATCTGTTTTACTCATTTTTTTAATATCTCATGAACTGCATTAATCACGAGGTATTCAGAAAAAGAAAAAATAGTTTAACTTGGAGACTGGCTTGATCCACTGATTCATTGAATTAAAAAGACACCAGAAACTATAAAAAAACAGTGTCAGTTGACTTTACTTAGACCTCTCCTGTGTTTTCAGTCAGAAGAGCTTAAATTGTTTTGCCAACTCATATGAGACTTGCACGCCTTTAAAATCTACAACTTTAGCTTTACTTTTAGTTTTAGTGGCTTTACCTCAGGTTCAGATCCAGAAACCTTAAAGAGTCCGTCTTGCATCCACAATGAAGTATTCTGCAGTTTTATGCGATTCTCACATAATTTCTTCCAGACTTTTCTTGCATTCTTATTATTATTATCATGATTATTATTTTATTACCTAAGACTTAAACTAAAAACTTAGTTATACACATCTGTACGTATACCGTATAAATCGCTGACCTTATTTTTTAAAACTTATAGTTTACTTGACTTTTAAAGATTTTGATACATGTAGAGCTCAACTAAGTTACAGCAATAAATGCAAACTGTCGATTCTTGTTATTTCATTGATAAAAGTATTTGGGTGGTGCATGCAAAAAATGAACAGAGAAATATGTTGCTACCAAAAAAATTCTGGAGAACTCTGTTAAGGCTGTATTCAGGAATATTATGTTTGTCAGTTTATTAAGACTTTAAAAGTAAGGCTGACTATCAGGAGGTTTCACACCAAGAATGAAACTGCTAGTAAGTATCCATCATCACCATCTTTCGAAGCTTTTTAGAGAGTCTTAAGATTTATTTTAAGTTCTTTTAAATTGAGAAAGCAAAATACTAACTGATAGTTTATTATTATTGGGACTAAAAAGTAATAAACCTTTGGGTAAAAATCTAAACTGAAAAGCACACACCTTGATAGTGTTTTGCGGTTAAAGTTTTCAAAGACAAAAACATGGTCGATTGTAGAAAGATATACAAACACTTTTAAAGAAACCATTTGACAGAAGAATTAGGCAAATAATATTTTGGCAACATTTTGAAAATTTAGGAATCTTTTGGATGGATATACTAGATTACCTCATTTTTAAATGTGCAATAGACTATTATCTAAAATAAAAAAGTAAATCTTTGAAGATTCCTGTAAGATAAAGAGACCGTCATACACTGAATGATAACCTCAGTCTAAGAAATAAAAAAATCTAAACGGAATAAATTTTTGATTTTTTTTTGTTTTTTTCTACAAATGGTAAATAGAAACACCCGCCTTTGTTTCCATTACACTCGATCAGATTCTGGTTGTCCAGTGTCCATCAGTTGGGGGGCGCAACTGAATTCCCGAAATATATCAAAATGGCATCAAGAGGTTTTGTTTTACGTTGGAATATGTCTACGAACTCACCGGAATGAGTTGCCTGTCTTTTGCTGTTAGAGGTCACGGTAAATGAGGCAAATTCTACTATAAAAATCTTTTTCTTGATAACGATATAGGTTAATAGGATAATAATCGAATAACATTGAACGCATTTTCTATACAAAACTATTTCAGTAAAAAACAAAAGACGATTACTGATTTTGCCGTTTTCGAAAGTTGCGAAAAACACTAAACATTCACTGATCGTCACGAGATTTGAGTGTCTCAGGTAAAAGCATTTACACTAAATTCGATTCTTTTTTGTTTTTTCATCTTTACCGGCATTAAGGAAGAGGTGTATTTTTTGAGATATCTCCGGAATGAAACGTTCCATCGAGATGGGACTTTCTTTTATCATTAGTGGTATTGAAAGACTCAACATGTGAGCCCGGTTCGGGCGATGTTCAATTATTTTCTTGTTATGATATTCTGGAAAATCGAATTTTGGCCGCCTTCAAATCATCGTAGTTGACCATGATCGTGGTCCTTTGCAGAGTTTTGTCAAATACCTTAAACTATTAGCTACAAAAAAGATCCAATTACTGCACCCCGAAAACTTTATCACCAAATTCCTAAGAAACTAGCGAAACTCGACTTTCTAAAACAGTTAAAGGTATCACGCCAAACGGTACTGACAGGATTTGATGCCTTAAGCAGGGGTTCGAAAAGAATTTAGAAAATTGATCGTCAATTGTCCCAAACGTCAAATAGTTCTTTTTCTACGTCGACATGGATCTGGTAAAGCAATCTCTAGGTTAACAGTTGCACATTTATGCAGCTAAATTATTATTTTATGTAAACCTAATAACATTAGCTAATAAATATAAAGAAAACCACGGCGAATCAGTGCGAATTCATCTATTGAAGCTCTATTTTTTTTTGTTAATGTAAAGAATTAAGGAGCATGACATTCTATTTTTATTAACTATTATCTTGTTGAACTTAAGTGAAAGAAAATAAACCAAATTAATGTGGTACAAACCTTCAAAATTAATAACTGCGAAATCAAAATGGATTAGTGCAGCACAAAACACTGATGATGTTTATTGTAACCTGCAAAAAGTGTATTCAAGCAGGTATAAGTTGTCCAGTTAAAGAAATGTGTAACCATAGGTTCTAGTAAAAGGTTATCTTTTAGTCATCATTTATTTTCTATTAACAAAATCAGTCACCATTATATCAGTAGAAGTCAGAAAAGTGTCATTTTTCCATGTTAGCCATCTACCGAATAAGTAATAGTGACCAACTGAGATTGCTTTCAATGTAGTTAGAAAGGTCATCCGTCTCTCACTTTTATTAAAAATATTGCTTGTTTGTTGCGCTGATATCTTGGAATCTGTTTCAGAGATACCTTAAATCTAACCTAATCCGTACACGGGAAAACTAGTAACTAACAACTTTAAATTTATGAAATAATTTCTATTAAAGCTTATAAATTCCAGAAACTATCCTGGTTTACCTCTAATCATTGTTTACTTCTAATTATTGTGCTGTACGTTAACATTGAAAGCAGAAGCGATTCCAGGATATGCAACATCCGTATATCAATTCCAATTTGGTATTTTTATTCATCAAACATCAAGACATGATAGACCACATATTTTTTTCTTTTGTGCCTCTTATGCGGAGTGCTTAAAAGAGATGGGGACGTTCCATATCATGGAGATATCACATAGGCCATAACTTGCTTGAACTTACATCTGATTTAGGTAATCTAAATGAAGAAAACCTACAATTCTATGTAGAATACACACTACCAAGATTTCAAAATAAATTTAATGGCAGAAAAATTCTCTAAAATGAGTAATCTGAAAATGAAACCTTAAAATTAGACTCGAGGTAAAGAAAGAAATCTCACTTTAATATGTGTAAAGCAGAAAAAAATTTGATAACTGCAGAAGCTAATTTATCTATTAACATGCTAAACTTTTGAATTTTCTAAAACATCTATTGACAACGTTCTTAGAACATTACCAAGTCTTCTACAAAGAGGAGTATAGTTATTGAGCCTGGATTGGGAAATGCCACCACGACGCAGATTTTGTTCATCTCATCTTCAGATCAGTTCAAATGATACTGAGTGGTGACTTTTCATGGATGTCTCTTGGTCATTTTTCTTTTAACAGAAGGTATTTTTGTTAAAGTTAAAGGTTAAAAGTTGAAGCTATTTCTAGGCATTTCCAGGATAAGTCCAATTCAAACAACAAACTTTTTATAATAAATTAAAACAATGTATAGGTTGGCTTCTTTGCCTAACTCACGAAAATGAAAGAGATATTGTGAGAAAATAAGGTAAATGTAATAAACGTACACCCCATCCTCGTCGCCAAATTATAATGTAGAACTCATTTAATTTATAATTACTGAAATAAATATTATAACAATTACAAAAAATACATAAAATATAAAATGTTATATTACAGCGGTTAAAGTATTTATACTTACAATCAGTCCTTGTGATACTTGTAACAATTTTTTAGTATTTGAATCGTCATTTATGGTAAAGCACAGCAGCTATTTTGCATTAATATGTGCTTATAATCTTAAAAAAGAATTGTGAAGTTGAAACCACGTGCATTACGTAATGTAATCAAGAAACTGCACACGGATTAAAAATAATTAAAATAAATAAATTAAAAAGACAACTAACTAGCCTTGCCTTGTTTGCGAGCAAGGGTAGTTTATTACCGTTTCTATTTGACCTTGCTCTTCTAACCCTGAACTACTAATTTTATATTTATTTATATATTTTAGTATGGGAACTCAATTTAAAATGTCTAGAATAAGAATTGAATGAATGTAATTTCAAAGGATGCATTCTATTATTATGTTAAATAATCCGTGGCCCTGTTCTTTTTTTAGCTTCCGGCAATTTGTCTCCTAGAATAATATGATGTGAGTACTAATTAACTAAAATTTCGAGATTCATAAAATTTAGAATTTGCGTTTCTTACGTAATTTAATTGGATTATATAAATTTTAGGCATGATAGGAATCTAATAAATAATAACGTTTGTCTTTTAGCAATTTTCTGACTGACAGTAATTAGTGTTGCATATTAATTCAGAAATCTGTTATTTATAGTAGTTGCTTAACTTTCTTCTATAAAATAAGATATGATTATTATCAATAAGTTTGAGCAATTCGTAATCACTAATCCAGGATGTTTACAATATGTATATTAAGTAATCAAATTTCCTTCTAATAACTATTCGATGTAATTGTATAGTATGGTAATAGTATAGAATACGATAATTACATTATGTATTTTGTATATCTATGTATAATACCAATAAAACAACTCAATTTTCTGATTATATAACAGTGCCTCTAACCAGATTTGTAGAATTCAATCATAAAGCCTGAGGGAACAATCAAGTCACAGGGTGCTAGGCTTTATGAATTCCATTACTAAGGCAGGGCTACATTATCCAATTGGTTCACTAGGCTTAACACCCGTCGGGTCTAATCGTCAGATTCATTTTTTGTGCACATCATAGCCTTGTTGCTGAACTGTTATTAACTTAAGGTGTTAAACTGATATCAGTCTAAGGCGCCCAATTGTTTTAATTCAAGCAGTAAGCTTTGCCCATTTTCACTATACCATCTTTCCGGTTGTTTGGGCTTGTTTTCAAAGCTGTACTAATAATAGATGAATAAATGTTATCAAGTATCAAGAGCTGAAGAGGAGGGGTGCAAAATCAATTTAAACAAGCAATGCCTAACTGAGATCTATTTTTCGCCCGAAACAGTTAAACGAAACACTCAATGCTACTGCCCTTGAATCAAAAACTTCTACCCAGAATTCACTGAATCTGAGCATTAGTAGTAATTTGAAAATAAGAAGAAAAAATCAGCAAAGTTATTAGCCTTGGTCGAAAATGAAAATGTCCAAGTATGAATTTTTCCATTCATTTAATTCTGCTACGTTACATTAAATCTATTTAAGTTTTTAGAACTTTTGGTTACAAGAAATCTTACTATGTGTAAGCTAAAGTAAGTACAACAGTACTTTGCACTTCTCTGAAAAAGATTTTGCCAATGTCGACGTCCTTAGATAGGAACGGCAATAGAGTGAAAGCCAAAACAACTAGATAGAGAGGAAAACCCGGAGTAAGATGGTAAGACTAAATAATGAATGTTTTAAGAACACTAAATATCGCAGAATTAAAAAACAAAGTAAATAAGATTGGAAGCAACAGGTTAAAATAACAAAGAGCGCCGGAACTGACAGATCTATGCAGAGAAAAGCACGGCATTCTGGGTTGTAAGTATCTTGTTTCTTGCCTTATCTTTAAGCTTAAATAATATTGTTCTAGGCATTCTTAAGTGGAACAATTTTGGAAACATTATTTTTCTATTAAATCTCAGATAAACAGTTTGTTTTTATTGTTACTATTTCTTTGCAAACTGTTGTCATTAAAGTCATTCATGTTGTTGTTCTTTTAGATAGCCTTATTTAAGCTAGTCTGCAGGCAAGATAAATTGCTAAATTACATTGCAGTTGTACATTATGGTACAGTTACCAAACTATATAAAATAAATTCTTTAATCTTCTACTGTTCTAGTTTACAAAATAAAACCAAGTACCTAATCATATAAACCGAGCGTTACATACTCAAGTTAGGAATTTCTGAATTGTCTTGGAGATATGTAGAATGAGTCTTTTGCTGCTGGAGGTCACAACAAAATGGTCTAATAACTGTAATAATATTTTCTTCGATAACGGAGACAAATAAGTAAGTCGCATTTGCAAATTTGTAACTAGAAGACCTACAGATTTGTCAATGAAGAATTTTTTTATGAAAAACCAAAAAGAAAACAATTGCTGACTCTTGTCAATTTCTACCATTTTTGTTAAGGTACCCCCGAGAGTTATTTTTGCTTGGAATCGTCTCTTGTTCTTGTCATTCAAATCTGAAGTGTTATTTGGGTGACAAGAACGAGACAATCCCAAACGAAAATAGCTTATCGAACGCAGTATTCAAAAACTCGATCATAATGAGACTCGAGTATGAATCAGCAGTCTGATCTTCACCTCCATTAATAGAGAAGGATATCATTGCCCGGGCATATCTTAAGAACGGAACTTCATATCGAAACGGAATTTTCTCTTGTCAGCGACTCGACATATCAACCAGATTGGAACGATGTTTATTTGTTTTGTTTTGTCAAGATATTTTAATAAATCAAATTTTTAGTATCTTTGATTGTACTTTTTGGCAAAATAAGGCGTGTCCACTAAAAACTTGCATTAAGTTATAAATTGGACAAAAATTATTTTATTAATTTTTATATAAACAAAAAACAAATAACGAAATACGAAAAAGTACACGACTTGGAACGCTGACAGCTGATGTTCTTTTGTTTTCCGATATAATATGTTAGTAGCCTACTTAATTTAATTCAAACCCAGTGCAGATATTTAGTGGACAGGCCTTATTTCTTTTTTTTGGATATCTTAAAGTACTTGATTGTTAATTTTGTAAAAAAATAAAAAACATTCCTATGTTTTTAATGAACACTTGAAGGTTGGGTGGTAAACTGGCTGCTTACGGACAGCTTTTGACGCCTTTAAGACGAACCCGAAAAGAAAAATGTCAAAATTGATCAGCGCAAGTGTTTCATATTTATTAGTTACTGCCGGATTCATGATGAACCGTTGCTTGATTCTTTATTGGTAATTAATGGCGAGTCGCGTATTATTGATCATTCCGACATTATGGAAAATATTGTTGCTAGACCTTTTTGAATTGGAAAGAATGCAGTAGCATGAAAGCAGATGATGTTTATTTGAACCGTAGCGTAATGACTTGAAAGCAGATTTTATAGGCACCTTTTAAACTATAGTTTCATTTAGACCAAATGCCAATTTAGCTTACCTTTGCTTTGCCACACTTGTGTTCTTTTAGCAATATACAAAAAATCAGTGGCAAAGCTGAAATAGCGATAATTATACTTTTTCCTTATGCTTTTGGAAGGACATAGGTACACAAAGGTCTTTGGAAGTGGTTCTTATCGATACATTTTGAGTTGGTTGGTGGATGCTAACTTCATTTTGAGTTCATTTTTACATAATGTAATTTTAGGATGTAACACGCTTTCGTCTTCTCAAATCCACTTTCTTGATATATTGAATTGATAGAACTGAATTTTGATAGATTGAAAGATTTGCTAATTGATTTTGTTTGCAGGGTATCCACATACGACATTGCTGTAATACCCTCCCCGCACGTTTTTTTCTGAGCCGTCGCATTTTAACTAACACTTCAACACAGTTGATCTACCAAATTGGTGGGACCTTCTGCATCCTTCCCTCTTTTCTTAGATTTACACACCCTACACTATAAGAACTACAGTAACAACTTTTTTTCATTTCAATCTGAATTGGAGCTTAATTTGCTACGAGTCTGTCAACTGTGGTGTAGCGTCAATGGTCGATTAACTTCCCGGTATTAGATCCTCTTTCTAATTAATGTCTCTTTCTCTTTCTATATGTATGTTCTTATAGTTTGCATCGTCTTGGTACTATTGGTAGGTAATTTAAATTAAGACACTTCTTTGTTAGTTATTCACATAGTAGGTAGGTACCATAGTCTGAGTATATCTGTGTCTTAAGTCTCATGCTTACAAAAATAAATAGAAAAATTTAATTGAAGCCCGCCCTGTTGAAAAAAATACAAAAAAGTCTCTAAAACCGAATCAAAATTACGAATTAAACTGGAAGATTCTTATTCTCTGTTGTTATATCTATTATAGTATTCAATAATAA
Source organism: Ignelater luminosus (assembly GCA_011009095.1). NCBI lineage: Eukaryota > Metazoa > Arthropoda > Insecta > Coleoptera > Elateridae > Ignelater > Ignelater luminosus. The sequence continues at coordinate 45,842 of VTPC01008184.1, forward strand.
ATTCATCAAGTCTTGTAGGATTTTATTTTTAGTTTAAAGACTACTAACAATGCGAAGAAACTTTAATGATCAAGGTAATAGGTAATAAACGTGTAAGCAATTATTGTGATTATTGTGAAGTACAATCTTGTAGGTAGTAATTTTTGTTTTAGAAAAGAAACACACACATATCCACCCACAGATCTAATAGTAGTGTCACGGCTGTATTTATTGAAAATAATTATTTCCGACCTTATAATCTTTTTATTTACATCGTACCAGCATCATCAATGTTGTTTGCAATAAAATGTGTAACGCAAATAGCACAAACGTGATTGCCTTTAGAAAATTGTTCTTTTGTCTTAATATTGAGATTTATAATAGCTGTAAATTCTATGTTAAAATTTTAGGTCATTTTTTTCTTTATTATGTATTCATCTGATTTATAAACTCTTCGAGTAAAAATATGAAAAACCAAACAGGTATCAAGCGTTTTCTATATAGTGAAATCAGTTATTTTTTTTATCATTTCAACAATTTTCTCTCATTTTCCTTATATAGACTTAAAAAACTCTCATTAAATGTTAAAGAATCAAAAAAATGTAACCACTTTCTTTTCTGTTTCTGTAGTATTGTTGTGAGAACACGTTATTTATTTTATTTTCTAACAAAATAGAAAATCACGGCCATTAGACAAGTCTTGACCCTTGCGGGTTCGTATCTTACTCTAGCATTGAAATCACCCCACTTTAGGTTGATATGATAAATTGTAATTAGCGGTGCATTTTAACAATTATCAAAGAAGGAGAGGAAGTACAAACATATGTCCGGCAATGTACGGATACTGAAATGTGGGTCGACAGGTTGAAAGTGGCTGCTTCCATTGACTAACTACTAGCATCTCTCCACAGTCACAATCGTGCAGTGAGAACAAGTGCACCCTAATAGTTCTGAAGTTCATGACTACATCATTTTTTTAAATTGAAGTGTGAAGTTGAAAAGTTAAATTTCTTCAGTGAGATACAAATAGTTTCAACATGAAGTATTTCAAGGTAAATCAAAAATATTTTTATTCAATTCTTTTTGTAATTTAATTTTTGAAGATTAAGTTTGTATAGGTAGTTATTTGTGAGGTAAAAGTGAAGGTCATTAAATCGCAATATTTATACACAAGAGATTTTTCTTTGGGATTTAGAAACTTAAGCAGATTGAAATGTTTTTATTTTTAAATTTGTGACAACTTTTACTTAATAAGGTCGTTTGTTCCTTAAAAAAAATCATTGCAAAACTTTATTAATATTAATGAATCGGTTTGATTGCAAAAAATGTAATTAAATTAGAAAAGTTTAAATTTTTAACTGCTTTAAGTAAATAAAATAGGAAAATGGAAAAGCATCATATGATTTTGGTTGTTACATACATTTCTTGAAATAAAATCGAATCGTAATCTGTCAATTATAATAATGAAGATGAAATTAAATAAAAAACTAATTTGTCTAATTAATCTAGCATTAGAAAACTTAGAGAAGGAAAATGTCTAAAATTATTTGAAATTGAGAGAGATTTAATTTAATAAGAAGATGATAATTAATTCAAGAAACTGTTAGCTAATTAATTAAAAAACCGTGTCTAAATCCAAACTGTTTTCTTTTATCTTATCGGAATTGATTTAAGTAATTGTGCTAATTGCCTAGAGGAGCAATAAATGGTATGTTCTTTAATTGAACAGATTCTGTTTAAAAGCATTATTTCATTGAATGTGGGTAAATCACGTAGTGTAGTTATCATAAAAATGTTTTGGATAAAAATAATTTTCTCGTTGAAATTTTGATTAAATGCGGTTTCATCATGCGTTGTTCTCATTCCACACACGTACAATTTGTAATAGTTACTGTTATTATAACTTTCTAATATAGAATATAAACGAAAGTTAAAAATTTTAAATTTAAACACTATAAATGAAGGTTTTGAATTTTAAACAATGTTTGATGCTCTATAAATTTACAAACTGGATTAAATTATTATTAAATAGACAGATTTAATTTCGTTTAAGAGAATGTTTAAATTTTACTACCTAAAATCGTTTTTCCTGTTGTCTCTTACTATGTTAAAAATTATTGCGTCTCAAGAAGATTTAAAATTCTAAATGATATCCTGTACCAATATCTCAATTACTGATATTTTCTTTATTTTGACGTATTTAAAAAATTGGAAAACTTGATTACGATTGATACTGTTGAGAAAAAAATTCTAAATTGAGTATACATGGGGAAATTTTTCAAATTTGAGTCAACACTCGACTTGTTGGCTGTTATCGCATATATGTTTCTTCGGGTGACAATTCATAATAATTTTAAATTTATAATCATCCAAGGATTTCATTTCTTTTAGTCTTCTTTAGGTTCCCTGGTTGATAACTTGCTAACTTGACTATTACAGTATCCCAATACATCCCAATACTTAATCTTGAATGCAGTCAGTCTACCGAGATGAGTGTATTCCACAGAGCTTTATTTTGCTGAACAACGATTAAGATTGCTGTAATACTCCTTAACTAGACCAAGTGCCAAATGACTACTCTACAACATTCTATAAATATTTTAGCGATCGGGCGATCTAAACCTTTGTGGGGGTTCAAATTCTAGATCTTTTAAAAATTGACATTATGACCGTTTTAGAAACTTGGCTCTTCGTTCACTACCACGTGTTATGATGGGCTCTTCCTATGCTCGACAATTCTGATGTGAATAGAATTTTTATACCACGTATTACATCACAATATCCTTCTTGGATCTCAATCTTTCAATTTTATTTTTATTAATCCTAAGTAAATTCTAGTTACTTAAGGACTCTATTTTCAGATTAAAAAATTCCAATTCCTCACGACTCTTCGACTTTAACTAAGAGTTACTAGTACTGAAGAGGTCATTTGTAACATATCAAAGTGCACATCATGTCTTTAAAAACCATCAAAACCAATCTAGTTCCATTCGAAATACAACTACATAAGTACATTGTACATACTTGAAACCTGAAAATTGCCATCTTGCTGATCTTTCTACTTTAGTTTGTTTTGTTTATTATCATCTTTGAATAAAAAACAAACATTGGCAGACGTGTAAGCCGCTGAGATTTTGCTGTAGGGAAGAATTATTGACCATCGGCCTAAATTTTATGAATCACTTTAATGCATTACTTCAAAAAAACGCATAGTAAGCAGTAAATAATTAATTACTCTTATTTACTATATTATCATAGTATTTCGTACATAAAATTGTTAAAAACAAAAAATTATTAAAATTTGTTTGGCATAGTGTCCATTTTCTACACATTTCCCGAATTATCTTCTTAGAAATTTTTTTTTAGAAATAGAAACTCTAGAAAAGCACTTCTAAAAGATGTAATACAATACAGGGTGTCCTATTAAAAAAATTATTTTAGTTGCCACCACAAAAGAAATTGTAGAATTGGCAACGCCGCCGATATCGAAATTAGATTTCTCGTATTTCGTAAGTAGTAGTAAATAATAAATTTGTATAGGACTTTAGGGACACTAGTGTGTAGGATACTAAATTTTGGTCTGTCTCTGTCAAGTACTCCGTTAAAACATCTGCCTTTGGAAGGCAGACCCGAGCAAATGACTTAGGACCAAATGCTTTCGTTGCAAGTTTCAGCTGCTGTCAATTTATATGGCAGCTACATCATGGCGGCAGAAGTTGTTTTTAGTTTTTTTGGTCTAGCTTTATTCAATAATTATGCTCTGCTGGATGTGTACTTTATATATATTTTTAAAGCGATTTGGCCCGACAAAAAACTTAGTTACTCTTTAATGCAACTATAAGAACATCTACCTTTGGTGTTTCTATATATCATATAATCAAAGAAACATGTAGAACCTAAAAGCAAATGATTTTGACACATAACTTTTTTTTTGTAATTCTGAAGCACTGTCAATTGACAATTAACCAAAAAACTGATGTCTGTCAGAGTTTGAAATAAAGTTAACTAACTAGTCATTATGCAGCCAGACATGGAACACAAGCGGAATGATATCGAAATATACCTAAGGTAGTACTTCTGCTATTTTGTGCTCTCCAAGGAAAAAAA
>VTPC01008185.1:2019-39432 GCA_011009095.1 Ignelater luminosus
TGCGGCCGTGTCTCCTTCAATTTTTTGGCGAAGATGGTTCCATCGGCCGGAAAGGTCATGGCGACGATTTTTTGGGATGCGAACGGCGTCATCCTCATGGATTTTTTTTAGAAAAAGGAAGAACGATCACTGGACAATACTACAGTGAGTTATTAGACAGCTTCGACAAAAAATTGAAGAAGACACGGCCGCATTTGGCGAAAAAGAAGGTGCTGTTTCACCACGATAACGCACTAGCGCATTCATCCGGAGTTGTCGCCGCCAAACTGCATGAATTGCGTTATGAATTGCTGCCGCACCCCCCGTATTCGCCCGATCTGGCTCCCTGCGACTTTTTCTTGTTTCCTAACATGAAGAAATGGCTCGCGGGAAAAACATTTAGCTCAAACGAGGAAGTCATCGCCGAGATAGAGGCGTATTTTGGAGAGTTCGACAAATCCTATTTTAGGAGGGGTTAAAAAAATGGCAGGAACGTTGGGAGAAGTGTATATTTCTAAAAGGAGACTATGTTGAAAAATAAAAAAAAATTTTTGAAAAAAATTGTGTATTCATTTCTAACACGGGTACTTATTGAATCGCCCTCGTATGTAGGAGATCATTACGTCATATCAATTCATATTCTTTTAGTTTTTGAATGCAGTATATTATCTTCGGAACTTTACATATTTACAAGTTATATATTACATGTGTCAGAATGCTTAAAATACATAACAGTGAAGAGCTTGGAGTCGTGAAATTCTCATCATAATTCTACAAAAAAAAAGTTCAAAAATCTTATGACTTCATTTGTAGTTCAGCAGTTCTGAGAACACGTGACAGTTAAGCCCGCCTTAACAAACATATTATATCTTTTGTTTTATACTACAAGCAACAGTCTAATACATAAGGAACAGCGTTTATACCTAGTATAAATTGACCAGTATAACACATTTTAAAAGCTTCAATAGGGACCAAATCGAGCTTCGATTGCTCACCACCATCTGTACGACGAAAAACCTAGTTAGTTGACAAAATCTATTTAATATTAAATTTCACCCTTGTCAACAGATTTTCAAAAAACAATCTCAAGTTACAAAACAGAGGTACAAAACAGAAATCCCCTGAGTCTGGAACAGAATTCATGGGGCCATATGTCCATATGGCCATACGACCCAGTATTAGTCGGTGTCCAAACTGATTTAAAAAAATGAAATATCTAGCAGATGATCTAAAAGGAAAACATAACATAAGAACTAGATTTCTCATAATCCGTTAGTTTTGCATTTATACTTAGTTTGTACCTATTCTGCTAAATAAAACCAGACCTGAATGTCTATAAAAGGAAAAGGAAAGGGAAATATACTGGTATATCTGAGAAGCTTGGACATGGAAGTTGGCATTTTGTGTTTTTAAGATGCAAATTCAGCACTAGTATTTCTAATGATATTGCATTTTGACATCTGTTTTGGGATCTTTAGACTTGTTTTACTACTTCCATGTCAACTTTGTCTGAAGAGTTCATAAACTTCTCTTGAAAAACAAAGACTTTGGTGTTGTACGATGTTAGACACTGCTTCACTTCTTGTGGTCAATTGAAAGAGGTTTTAGTATGAAAAAGCTAAAAATCTAAACAAAGCTGCTGTTGGAAAATTCTTTTTCTGACGGCCAGATGGTAGTGGCTGAAGCTTGTCTATACTAAGAATAGGCCAGTCAATATCGGCATAAAAAAGGCAAACATCGCAAAACTTCGGGGAGTTCTAATTTCTCAATATGTTCTTAGAACCCCTAAGGGGAGTATTAAGCCAGATTTGCAGCCCCGAAAAATCTGTGCTACCTGCATAGTGGCACTTGCCTTGGTTTTTTGATCATATCTCCTCCACTATGCGTTTTACCGAAACTGTTATTTACATTTTTTTAAAATAGATTGAATTTACCACAATTTGAGAGCAAAATGGGCTCTGTACGTTCATTAGTTACCGAGATACGGCTTTTCAAAGATTAGCAATTTTTCCAAAAAGTGACATTTTTTCGTTACGGTCATGTTTGGAGCTAAATATTGGCAAAAAGACTTGCCCTACAATAAAAGCTTTCAGAAATAGTTTTTAGGAAATTTGATTAGCTTTAATTTAAGCGCAAGACTGTGCCCGTGGGCCAAATAGTTTTTTCATAAATGGCCAAATATCAAAACATCCTTGCTAAAGCATTTTTATTTCCTAGACTTTATCATCAAATTGTTGGTACCACGATTGAGACGGTAAAATTTAAACGGAAGGAAAAAGTGAACGCCTTGGCACCATCACCCGCTCAGTCTGCATCACCAAACATTCAGATTTCACTAAAGAGGAGATGCGAAAAGGAACAAAGTCATCCTTTTACTCGTCATTCACCCCACTCCCTGACAACATCATCGCAGGAAACACAACATTCATCGTGGTGGATGGTGGTTATCTGATCCACAAGGTTGTCTCGCATCGCAATGACTTGGTCAGAGCAATTGCGGCATGATACGTCAGCTACGTGTCCAACCATTTTGGGAGAAATGTTGCAGTGGTTTTCGACGTGTGCCCAGATGATACAACCTTCAGGAGCACAAACACAGCTGAACGTTTGCGTCGCTATGCTTCTCTCTCTACCAGTGTAATACAGTTTGAAAAGTCGACACTAATTAAAGTACCCCAAGGAAAAGTACTTGCCAATGATCAAAATGGTCTGCACTGAGTTCCATAAACAGGGAATTCAGACCAAACAATCTGCAGAAGACGCTGACGCAGATATCGTCAGGACTGCTCTCTCTAAGAGTTCTTCATATGAAAATGTCATAGTGATTGGGGAGAATGGGGATTTATTGGTCCTGCTCAATGATTTGGGTTCCACCTCTAAGAACGTCTACTTCCAGAAAAGCGACAGAAGTGGGTCTGGGTGCATTCATTTTTCCACCACCTCATTCGCCTGTGGATACCTTGAATACCCACAAGGATTAGCGCTAGTTCTTCACGCCTACAGTGGCTGTGACACCACCTCTGCCCTATTCTGACAGGGGAAGACAAAATAGTGCGGTGTTTTCTAGAAAAATCCCCACTTTTTAGAGCTGGCGAAAATATCTTTGCAACCAGATTCCAGCGAGGAGGCGATAGCAACAACTGGTGAGAAGCTTCTCGTGGCTATCTATGGAGGAGATGACGCCGAGTCTCTAAAGAGCCTCCGTTATACGTGCTTGGTCAGGTCAGCAGCTACAGCCAAAGTGAACCTTGCTCGCCTTTCCTCCACCAAAGACTCTGCAAAGTACCACGCGTTTCGCACTTATTATCAAGTACAGAAATGGTTGCGGATGGAAAAACTGGGGTTAATTGGTTTGGTCCACCAGCAATCTAGGTGTTCTCTGGGGCCTACACTTGCCGAAAAGCGAACCTGACATGTTCGGCACTCTGCAGGTTTTACAGAGGTCAGTTTTGCATCAATTGTGCACCGATCGATATGGACGAAGATTGCAAAAAAACAAAAACAAAAAATTGCCAATCTTTGAAAAGCCGTATCTCGGTAACTAATAGACATACAGAGCTTATCATAGTCTGAAAGTATAGCAAATGTAATCTACTTTAACAACGATATGAATAACATTTTCGGCAGAACGCATACTTAAAAAACCAAAACAAGTGCAAAAATTTCGTTGTTTTTTGGCCACTACGCAGGTAGCACAGGTGTTTTGGGGTTGCAAATCTGGATTTATACTACCCGTAGGGGCCCTAACAAGATATTAGAAAATCAGAACCACCCTGATTTTTGCCATGACTTATGTCGATATTGACTGGCCTAGAAGTTATTGCAATTTGCGTGTTCTGAGATTAGATCTGGGTTTTACCTGGGTCTTATCGGCATATGTTAAAGGATCGAAATTCATTTTCCTGCCAATACATTTCAAGAGGAGCAGCTTTGTAATTAAAATTTGTATTGAATAATCCATTAAATGCATCTTGCCTGATCAGGAAACTGTAGTGTTATACATTGTACCACACTCTACGAGGAGTAGATGGATGCTCACTGCGAGGAAGCGGGAAGCAAGATGGACGGGAATCTAAAAATAAAATAAATAGATAATTGGGGTCGCCAGATCCAATCGCCTGTCTTCCATCGACAAATGAAAAATGACGTTGCCTCCGAAAGTGAGATGTAACTTGAATCCAAAACAAACTAATAACAATGATAATAAAGACTGTTTTTCAAAAAACTGACTAGAGCTGTGTTTAATCAATAATATTAGAATTATAGACGTTGATAAATAATAAAGCTTTCTAATGAAATACTAAAAACAAAATCCTACAATTAGAAATCTATATGTTTAGAATAAGCGAAGGACAACAAACCTCATTATACGCGTAAATCAAAATGGTATAATTAACCCACAAACGGTCGTTAGCACGTAGGCCTACGTTAAACTCCCAAAGCGCTAAAGGTGTAAACATATACACGAAAGTCAAATTTAATAATTAAATTAGCCCCATATGTAGAATGCGCTAGTGTATAAAAAGTGTTCAGTTTGAACGATAGAATTCTAATAATGACGACTATTGATTGCGTTCGAGAAATCACAAAAGTGATTTAAGTGTGAATTTTGTTATAGATATTTTGGTCAAACAGATAACCTACCAACGCAATCTATAATACCTTAAACACCCTAGTGTATGATTATTAATAATAGAAATGAGATTGCAAAAAAACTAATATTTCAAAAAAAGATAATCTAACCTCACTAATTTACTGTGAATATATTTGGTTTTAAATCTAACCCCAGATCAGGGCTGACTACAACCGCACTAAAGTTGAGCTCGAGCCTCCTGAGAGAATGCCAGGTACTTTAGCACACCCCAAGATCCCACAAAAAGGTTTGCTCAACGTTAAGTGTCAAAGCTCCAGGTTTAGGTACGATTTTGAGAAAGTCGAACCCCAGTGAAAATAATACATAAAAACGTTCACAAACCTTGCAAGACTGTAGTAGCTTGAAGTATGAACAAAATTGCCTACTGTAAATTTTCCTTCAAGCGCCCACTAAGAGACGTCTTCCTTCTTCCCGATTTAAAATAAACAGCAAACTTAAAAAATTGATTTGGCTGTCATTATTGCAATAGAAGGAATACGATTGCCTTGATGATGAACCAGAGAAAGTCACGATGCCCACATTGAAACGGGATGAAGCACCCAGTACTGAAGAGTGCAGTGTTAGGAAAATTCGGAAATAATTGAATCTTCCCTTAACGTGTTATTAACTTCTGTAAATAGCAAGATATTTGTTTATTATTTTGAATTTTTTCCTATTGTCAATATGTTATTCTTTTTTGGAATTAATCTTATCGTCTTTCTTTTAGCAGAAAAGCCCCTTGGTTTAATGCCCCTTGGCATTATTAGATTTATGGCTTACAATTCTCTTATAAAAATATTTCCTCAATGCTAAACTAGAGATACATAAGGGCTTTGCATAGAACAGAACTACATCTGAATTTGTATTTTTCAGATTTAATTTTCGCATTTCAAAGAATTTTGTCACTTTGTCCAGTCACGACAAGATTTATTTTCTATAGTTGCAGAGTGCAACGTTTGAATTTTTAGTTAAATCACTCCCTTTTCGTATTATTTTATTGGTTGTCATGTCGTCATGTATGCCGACCATCCAATAATTTGTTAATCCCACCCTTTTGGGGGATTGGAAATTAGGCATGCCGAAAAGAACTGAGGAGAGTTCAGCAAGAGTTATCGACGAAGAAACACGCGTCCTCTGTGTTCTTGATATGTGAAGTTTGGACGAATTATCGTGAAGTAGTTCAAGTGGTTGACTAATTTCTATTAAGGTGATAATTTGCCTGAGTGAAAACCTCGCGAATAATTTCTGTCATTGCTAAATATCCTATCGACAATCTCTGGAATGCACCAGACTCGTCGCTATCGTAATGCATCTCTCAAAAACTTTGCTAGCCCGGCGAACCTACCAAACGAATTCACATCGAACTCTCAGTAAACTACCATATTGTCTTTCTCGTTATACCTGAACATTTTATCAAATTTCTACGAGATTTGTACTGCCTCGCTCTCTATAGATACTTAAAGACAATTCAAATATCTCTTTAAATTACAAGCGTATGCGGAAGCCGTCTATTCCTACGCATTAATGTATTAACTATAAGTTAAACTTTATGTAAGATCAGTAGGCGAGATTACTACATCTATCTTTTGGCTTTTATTGTGTTATAAGCATACTTATAGAGTATTTCAGGAATCAGCTGTTCCGGAACCAGGTGACGTTCACCTTCACATACGGACATATTATTAGCTTAATCCCTCATTGGGAAAGTAAGTATCTAAAGAGAGTGCAGTACAATCTTTATTTCGTTTATTTGTGTATCGCTCGAACCTGCGATTCGGCCTTGGCAGACATCTCGCCTACTGACCTAGATACGGAGATCAGCTGTAGGGTCTTCCATTCAAAATTAGATTACCGACTTTTTACTGCAGCTGACGCCTTCTAGATCTTGAAACCCCTAAGATTCTCATATTATTATTGCCGTCTACCGCCTGCTGTAAGCCTTCTTCGTCCACGACCCGCCTTTGACTGTATAAAGGCTAGTATTACAGGCGGCGTACCGATTTTATATATGATTGCGATCTCGATGAGGTATACTTAAAATCTAGTTGACCAGTATAATATTAATTTGTGCACCACAAAGTCGTATAATAGTTGTTATCACACTGATACGTGACGATTCTTAGGAAATTAAGAAAAACGTAGAAAAATCGAGCTTCCAAATGCCTGGTATTACGTTTATGATCTAATAAAATTCTCAATCGTACTACCTGAGTACTGATAGACGACCCTAAAGTAGCTGAGAGGAAGTAATTGAATCTAAGAAATAATTCACTCTCTTTTTCTTTCGAGTCTGACGCCAAGTGACGCATCTACTGGAAGGTTTATGATAGAAGAACCCTAAGAATAGGCAACTTAAGCAATGTGCCGGTTGAAACCGAAAACAGGAATTTTTAATAAATGAAATACCAGATACTAAACTTGTTATTTAACTTCAACAATCAGTGATCGCATTAGTTTTATAGCAGATCTAGTACATATACAATCGTGTGAAAGCCTCCCAAACAGCTGATTTCACCCACGTCTAATAGCAACGCTAATTTGTTAAATCTCAAACTTATCTGTAAGGCAAGGTGGTGCATGGATTTAATTATTATGATCAGTAAAACGTGCTGGTTTTATGAGCAGCATTGAAATGGTTGGTATTCCAATTCGGAATAATTTATCAAAAAGTAAGGAAAACTCTTGGTTAGGACACCTAACAGAATTGATATGTATGATGTTTTAAAAGCTGATAACTTAAAATAGTGCAATTAATTTAAAAATTATGAAATAAATTCAAAACACTGTTCACACAGGATGTAGCAAAAGTTGTAGTTGTAGTTGCATCAAAGTTTTAATGTAGGTCGTTTACAACGTTAGAATGATGCAATGTTGCATTGTTTGATTAAAATGGAAATAAAGAAATTTAATCCCGTGCGTGGTTTTTGTAATGACTAAATGAGTACTTGATGACGTAACAAACCATTTCCTTACAAAGGGTATTTATAAAAATTATTACATTTTCAATAAATTTTTACAATACTAATCGAAGCCATAATGATGACAAAACGTATTTTTTGCAGAAAAATGGATTTAAAACGTGTTGTTTTTAAACGAATCAATAATGTTTTCTGTTTTCAAAGAGCACAAGTTGTTTTCTATCTTTGTGCCCGTATTGATTTATATCAACTGCGTAAAATTAGAAAAAAAATGCAAAACGTTTTTATAAAATGTATTCTCTTAAAGCCCAGTGACACATAAAATTGTTTCTGTAAAATGTGACACATTACTAATATTATACTTTATGTTCCCTTCACTTAAATATGACTGATTTATAAAATCTTGATTTTTATACAGACCGTAGTTTTTCTGCTTAAAAATGGATTTGAAACATCGTTACTTGAACTCATAATTTCTTTTCGAAGTTATCCATCTAGATAGGTTTGTTAAGGTTCATTAACAGGGGGAATTATCAAAAGTTGCTTTTGCGACAATCGCAGTTGAAACTTTTTCTGAGGTAAAGTCAAAGGTAAAACATTAATTTCCACTTCTGCGAATCAGCAAAAGCCATGTGATCTCCAAAGCTAAATTTACTTTGTCGTAATTCTACCCAGTCGGTGGAAGAACGTTTAGTACAAAGTTTCAAACCTATAAAGCTAAAATGTATTTGATGCAGTGCTCTTCAATAAATAATTCATTTAGTAAAAATCAAGAGTAAAATGGTCAAAATGTAAATCTTTTGTACTTAAAATAACAATTTAAGAAAATCCTGGTTTTTTGCTTTTACAGAAGGGGAAAAAACGAGAAAATATAAACCGACTTCTGCTATTTTTCTTTGTGAGACACAAATAAAAAGAGCGATCTAACTAAAAAAGACGAAGAGGCTGTTCCGGCTAAATGGAGACGTATTGTTCTGTGGTCACATTAGTTGTGTACCAGAAATGGGTATTAATGACTTTACATGGCGTGTCTTCCGCGCTTGTTGCGAATATGACAGTTGTGGTTTTTTTCTTTTAAACGAAGATTGAGATCCCTTTAGTGACCAAGATTTTATATTTATGTTTGATTTAGTTGATTTATTGTTCTGTTTCCAGATTAAGATAAATGTATTTTTCTAAAAATGATTTTTTAAACAATCGGTTGGAAAATTTATAAAATTGATATTCTGGCTAAGTTCATAGTAATAACTACACCAATCTAACTTAATTAAATTGTGGTTAATTACTACATTTAATCTCCAGATTTTTAAAAATTTCTTTCTATGTACAGAACTGTTGTATACCATTGTAATGCCCAATACAAATTTAAATTCTTGGTTTTATTCCTTTGACAGACTAGAACTTTTGTTCTTCGTACTTTACCTTCTTTATTATTTGAGCCCTATTTAGATTGCAACACCGTTTTTTGATGCAATAGGCTCATCTGCTGTTAAAGTATCAGAGTGAACAACAAACTGAATATTTCCATCAGTGATAATAATAAGCAAGTATACGAGTGTTATTTGAATGTTCCCGTTTGTGACTACTTATTGACAACAACAAAATTGAAAGTTTCCGCAATTGGCAAGTGCATTCTGCTATTGAGATCTGCTGTCACGCTAATTGATTTTGCTGCACAACACCTGTCTGCATGTTATGGGTGCTACTTGATGAATTTTGTTAAACGTTCTGAACAACCCTTGTTCAGTCCGAACCTGGCACCTAACTTATAATTGTTATTCACTTTTCTACTTTCAACAATTCTTTAGCGGCACACGCAAGAGAATCAATGAAAATATGAAACCAGTGTCCCAAAGGACATGAAAGAAATATATAAACTTATCATATATCATAAAAAATGCCCTAGTATTAAGTTGTTTACTTTCTGGATGACTCTCGTAGAAGCCCAAAGAAATATCTGAATTACATGGTTAATTAGTTGATTGAGTCCACACACTTGAATACCAAGGAAAAGCATTTTGGACACCTGCAACAAAACGACCGCGTCACTGAAAAGAGTTATCCAGCTACCTGCATCTATCTCTTGTGCACTTGCTTTTTCCCATGGGAACAAGAACTTTAGATCATACTTTTCTAATCTTTATTTTAGTAGCAGATTATTTGGTTTGAAAAACAACCCACTTATATTCTAAAACTTTTAAAATCTTTTTCTGAGGAACTTTGAGGTCTGTTGATCAAATCTACTGTTCCATTCCAAAACACAGTATGTTAGTATACATGCTGTGTGTTGGAGCGAGGCAGCCAAAATTAAAATTAAGGCATCAGCAAGGTTCAATTGTATAGCAAAATTTAAAAATGATATTACAACACCATTTTCGTCGAGTTTCTTTGGGCGCCAGGTACTTTTATAGAAATTGAAAGTATCAAACTCTATCGGTGCCAAGATAACTAAATGGAGGGACGGACATCTAGGGATCAATTATTGTAAAAGAATAAAAGTCAAATCCTTGAAAGGCATACAAAACTTCTGTGTAGTAGAAGAGAAAAGGAAAAAGAAATTCTCTCGGTAAAAAAAATAAGGCCATGTGCAATACTGATGGTAAAGCATTTAATGGTTGGCAAATGCAGTTCAATCTTGTATAGATTGCCTTAGAAGCAGATTTTGAGATGCTGACAGTTCTTTGTGGTCAGTGAAGGTTCGGAAAATGCCCACCACACAGTACTACGCACAAGGGAGTAGTCTCACAGAGCTAAAATTCACTAGCGCCAACGGAGCACATAATGTAGTCGCTTACCGTTTGTTTCTCATCATTATCTTCTGTTCGTTAGTTCTTCTTCTTTGGGTTATTGCTGGTTCATAACGAAATCTTTAAGTCCTAACAATAATGGGACGACAATCGTGATTTCGTGCCCAAAATCAGCTAGGACGGTCAGAACGTGCGTGCGCTCCTCATATTCTCATTCATTTAGGGGAAGAGAATACATGCAGAGAGGGAAAAATTTATTTGATTTTATAAATATCTCTTTAATTCAAAATTTAATTACCAAGTAATAAACAATAACAGTTACTGTAATAAACACTTTACATAAATGAACAAAAACAGAATAATATTCAAATGAGATCGATCAAAATACAATGTCCACAATCGCTCATCTGGCATTTTTAGAAAAATTCCATCTCCTTGCCCAGATCGCAATAATAGTATTGGTTACCAAAGCACCATTCTGGTCCTTATGTTGCTAACAACCTGTAGCAGTTGAACAGTCAATACTTTTATCATTATTTTTATTTCTGAAATATCTACTTACAAGCAGAAGCATTTATTACAGACTCTGTGTAAGTGCCTTAGATCATGGTGGGTGTTCTCTAACAAAAGGAAAGTGGAATTTGGGAAAGATAATGTCTACTGCACGTACGAAAGGAAGCTCTAGGTAATGACAAAGCAATGCCTAAACCCAGCCGGATCTCAGATTTTCGTTTGCAGTATCCTCGACATGCCAAGCAAATGTCATAAATTTTGTGTCGCAGCAGTTCTTGCTGGCGTTTTTCGTATGGATCCGAAAATTAAGGCTAAACTCCCAATTTGGCGTTTTGATATGTAATGAGAGAGCTTTAGTTTCTAAAATGGCCCTTAAGAGCGACATCACTACCGAGGGCAAAGTTTTACCATTAGTCGTTGTAGGCAGCTCAATGAATTGTTAAGGATGGCCATATCTATTTTGCTTAACAGAAATTAACTAAATGTTTTTCAAAAAGTTAAAGCACGATAATAATCAAGAAAAATCAGATAAACTAAATTCAGGTCCAAAAGAAAGTGGAAGTAAACAATGATTAGTGCGCTTCTCTTGAAAGTGAATATAGTTTAGACCGTACAAGTACGATCTGACGTTTCTCTTCCAGTTGCCATTGACACAAAGTTAAAAGTTGTTACAGTACTTTCTGATGTTTAATTACTAAACAAAAATTTGACCAAACTCTATTATTAGTATTATTTTGGTAACTTAGCTGCTGACTATAATCACACCTAAAAGAAAGTTTAAGAATCTTATTAGTCTCTTAAAATTAATATTGGTACGTCCTAATTAACATGTTTGAACTTAATGGAACACAAACATAATTCCCAAAGGAAGCAGATATATCCATTCAACTTCACTCCGATTTTTCCACTTTTAGTTTTCCGAGAAGTGCCAATTTGCCCTTTTATTTAGTTTCTGCACGACAGTTGAGCCGCAACAACAAAGAAATTACATCGTCGAGATTTATACAAAATACAAAAAATACAAATCTATTGTGTTAACAAAATTTAATTACTAAGGTTCTATCCCTACAAAAAAATTCCAACAACGATTTTCCTTTAAAACACAAGAATTACTAATTTTAAGCTATGAAACAGGGATGTACTCTAGAAAATTAAAAACTACCTAACACAGTTGATTTGGAATTTTAAAACGAGTGATTGTAAAATTTATTTTGAACCATTTCTATTCTACTTTGGAGATCATATAAGAGAGGCATATTGAAAGTGACTTTTAAGTAAGCAACCAAACTTGGAACTGCGTAGTAAAAAAATCAAGATTCTTAATAGCTTTACGTATAATTAGGTCTATAGGAAAATCAAAAACCGATGATGTCCTTTTGCAAGCGAGCACAGTCTTGTGTACTATTAATTTGTAGGTATCAATATATAAAGAAATTGCACATGTGTAAAATAAGTCGTTATGCTATTGAAGAAGATATTCAACAGTAGAGGTCCAACATGGAAATCCTGTAGAACTCTCATAGATTTCTAAGTGAAGCCCCCTGATAACTACCAGCAGCAATCTGTTACAAAGATACCTACATAAATAGTTTCTCTTACTGAAGTCAGTATACGAGGTCTGTTCAAAAAGTATCGCGAATTTTGAATTTCCGCGGGTTACGTATATTCGATTTTCGATTTGTTTGTGGCGTTATGTTGGTACTCATGTCCCTCACTTATGCCGACAAGTTCGGCCATTTTGAATGTTTAGTTAATTTTTGACAGCTGTTTTGCTTGGACGTGTTTTGGCTCGTCTTCGATTTTTGCCTATTCCAAAAAATGGATCAAAGAATCTGTATCACATTTTGTGTAAAAAACAAAATTAAGTGCGCGGACGCATTCCGAATGTTGACTGTGGCATATAGTGAAGCTACCTTGGACCGAAGCAACGTTTATCGGTGGTACAAAATGTTCTCAGAGGGCCGAGAAGATGTGAACGACGAAGAGCGTGCTTTTGGTTTTGCTTACAGTTTTCTTCGATCGCAGGGGCGTGGTGCATCATGAGTTCTTGCCACAGGGTAGAACGGTCAATAAGGAATTCTACCTGCAAGTTATGCGCAATTTGCGCGAAGCAATCCGCCAGAAACGCCCGGATTTGTGGAAGAACAAAAATTGGCTTTTGCACCATGATAACGCCCCTGCTCACACATCGTTGCTTGTGCGCGAATTTTTGGCCAAAAACAACACACTAATGATGCCGCAGCCACCGTATTCCCCAGACCTGGCCCCCTGTGACTTTTTCTTGTTCCCGAAACTGAAGAGGCCCATGAAAGGACGACGCTACGCTACGATTGAGGAGATAAAGACGGCATCGATGGAGGAGCTCAACAAGATCACAAAAATGATTTTTGAAGTGCTTCGAGGATTGGAAAAAACGTTGGCACAAGTGTATAATATCTGATGGGGATTACTTTGAAGGGAACAAAATAGATATTCATGAATAAATAAATAATTTTTGAAAAAACACAAAATTCGCGATACTTTTTGAACAGACCTCGTATACTGCATCAACATGTAATTGTCTGCAATCCATTGTGGAAAGCACTATTCAGAATAAGTTACACTCTTTCTCTATAAAAAGAGGTTAATGTGTAGTCTGTAGGCGAATTTCTCAGTTTTGGAATAAATTATTTTTTCTTTGTTCTTTTTACTTTTCAATTTATCAATTTGATTTTTGATTTAAAAGCCTGTCATTGACTACCGAAATGATGCCACATTAATTATCATCGGTTTTCTAATTTATTAAAATAAATGAGGTCTTGCTTATACTCACCTGCATGTTTTCCTGATTATTAAAAATTCAGGTTTTACAAATCAACCCTTATTCCAGTATTGTTGTGAATCCATTCAAACTTACACAAATTCAGTAGGCGGAAAAGGGTTTATTGTTAAGGACAAATTATCCTTTTACAAATGTATGGTGGGTTTGTTTTATGTATAATGAAACTGAAAGCCTAGCTTATATAGGCGATTGAATATTTTTGATCATACAAGGTAAACATTTAGTTTTATGAAACTCATTATTGTTAGCTGGTAAAGGTTATGGAAAATGTAATATACTGACCATTTATTTCATTAACTACCTCATAATGTTTTCTAGTTTACTTGTTTGTGGAGTAGCGATCTACTATAATGCCTAGAGATTACTATTATTTCTAGGTGGTGATAAATTACTGTGAAAGCAAACGGATTATAACCAAAGCAATGTCTACAATTTAGTAAAATAATTTAATATTTTTTTATAGATTTTTATAATAAAATACTATAATTATGGCAAGTAAAGCAAATACCTCAAAACCAAGACTAAATAAGACAAATTTGCAAGAGTAACCAAATTACTCATGAACATTTGCAATTTAGTGCCTTTATCTCCACAAATAAAGAAGAAAATATGATGTGTATCTTTTATAGCAAACAAACAAATATTATAACCATGTTGAATCAGTAGGTCGGGTACTTGATAAGAAGAGAGTACATGGAACCTCTTCTGGACTAACTCTTGAAGAACTAGATCGTGATAACAGTGCTTTTGAGTTCAAGCAGAACTGCAGGTACTCTTTGGTTAGAGTACCAGAGGCCCAAAAAAGTTGACCATGAATGCAAATTTCAAATTAATTGTTTGCTCAAAACTGTTTATTAAACATCACTAGTAAGGCAATTAAAAGTTCTAGGCAATAAACGTTTACCTCGTTCTTAAAACTTGCTTGCAATATCGCGATTAAGTTTTCTGTGTTCATTCTACAGAGTTTTAGATGAGGGCAAAATGCAAAATAATTGCGTTATGGTCAAAACGATATTTAGCGACCATACTTAAAATTCAGCCTACATATAAATAACTTAGAGTTGGAGATGAGGATCTAAATTGTGAATTTTGTTCCAAAATAATGTGATTGGTTCTTGATGAGTCTAATATTGATTTGCTTTTCTATAATTTCAACGGTGATATAAGACTTTTTATCACCTTTAGCGTGCTTGAAAATATAGTCAAGAAGATTAACGAGTTTTATAGAAATGTCTACATCATATTTGGTACTTGGCGTATCAAATTTCTTTGAGTTCCTGAGGCAGATCTGACAATTCATATTTCGCAGAAAATAACTTTTGTTTAATAAAAAAGGAAGCTATCAATCTGGATACCAAAGATAACCAATAACGGGTTCCACCCAAAATTCTTTTATCACTCTGTAACTGTGGTTATAATTGTTATAATTCTTGACTCGCCGATTAAAAGTCCCCATGGGCACAAAACTTAAAACTATTACCATAGTCGTTTGAAATGTCGATGGTTTTTTACCCGATATATCTTAGGAACAGGCTGTCGTACCGAGATGGGGCCTTGATTGTTGGTAATGGTAAGGGAATGATGTTCGGACTATTTCGGTCTCACCGATGGTCTGCTACTCTCTGATTTAAGAAGAATGGCAAAGCGTATTGGTGGCTTGATGGAGGACGAAGTTTCACTATCATTCACCGAAGGGAGCTTATTGGAAGGTGAAGTTAAACCCGTATTACAGAATAGCTGACTTAAGAAGATTAATAGAGAGCAAAGCCCGAAGACTTCCAAAACTATGGGATAGTTGATCGGAGGCCGTCTAGGGCTAATGTCTTTTTTCTACTCCGTTGTCATTACACATATAGATAGAATCTGCTAATTTTTGCTGCAAAACTCCAATTTGTAGAATTTGCTAGCAACCCACGTAAAGGAGAGATGGGCAAAGTACATCCCAGGGGCTAATCAAAATAATTTACTTTTGACAGTCAACCTGTAACATATACAAATGCGCCAATGTTGCCAATTTGATCCCCTGTTTCTCTACTGGTATTTACTAATTTTTTTTTCTTTTAATTATCTTTCTGGCTTGGCCGTCTTAAAGCGTCCTTCTTTTTAAATTTTCTTGGAAAATGCATTAATATGGCTGCCTTTGGTGTAGAACTTTGTTTCTCACCGAGCCACCAGTGGTGGCGCACACAACTCTGTTCACTTTTAAATGAGCTGTTCTCAAACACGAATTGGTGTCAGCTTTGTTTACTTCTCGAAAAACAATAGACCATCGTTGGTGTAAGAATCACTTGAACGCCACTCCCTTATTGTTACTAACAGCCAAAGTCGTATCTTAATATGACAATCCCCTCTAGAAATGTCGGATACCTGTAAAAAAGCAAACGACGAACGGTGGTGGTACCCGGATTGCTTGACAGTACTTCTCTTACCACTGCTTACAAATTAAGATTCATTACATAAGATATAAACAAAACAAAACGAAAGAAAAAACAAAACAAAAACACAAAAAAGTAATTAATGTGTTTGGATAGATGAAACCATTTCCCTATCACTACTGGAAACTAAAGTCTCATTCTTGATACAATGTCCCGTTTCTGAGATATACGTATAGGATATTTGGTTAGAAAATAAAAGACATTTCAAACGGCTGCAGCAAGCTTTGTGTCCATGGAGACGTCAAGAGCTACAACTTACTATAGCTTTAGTCAGTTTTACCGACGGCTATAATCCATACGGATTGTGTCCCAAAGTCGGCTTTCAGGAACACAAACTTTTCACTAATTTTGAGCGAACACCAAAGGTTTTAATGACAGTAGACTTCTAATGATAATCTTCTTCCAGACAGAAAATATCTCTCGAACTTAATTAAAACGTCTAAATATAAAACTCAATAAGTCATATTTTCTTCAGAAATTGAGTTATACGTACTATCGTACGTACTTGTCATTCCCGACAAATAAAATCAAAAATTTGCATTTAAAGTCTGCTCCCAAATGTACATGTCCACTGACAGTTTAGCTGCAAAAACAGACATCAAAATAAGTTTAAAACCGACGTGTCCATAAAGTGTTTTAAGTTTCTGAACTTTCTGGGTTCTATTTAGGTTATTGAATTAAAATTCTTTATTTGACTTAATACCTTGCTAGAAGCCAAAGCTAAAAGAACAGCAGCATCGTTTTCTCCTTGAAAATATGCCTTAGATAAAAGCTTTTTCAATTTCAATTTATAGCAAGGTATGTTGGAATTGCACAAAACCACATACCTGCAATTAAATCTCTAGAAGACTTTTAGTTAAAGACAATACTGTGACTTTTGCGTTTTGGCCAACTTTCATTCCTTGTGATAGATGATTTTTCCAATAATAAAAGAGCATTATCGATAATCATATGATGTTGTATGGTTAATTCTACGGGAAGCAGAACTGAACGTCTAGAGAGCATGATAAGTAACTGCAAGGTTTTGATAAAGTATGATTGCAATGATTCATTGGTTAGAAGCTTTGTGTATACCTACCCTAATAAATTGTTTCTGGAAAAGGGAATTTAGTAACTGATATTTTTTATGATGGATGCTGAAAGATTTGCAGTGTGCAAGCTTGCCATTCGGTTAACAAATCTCATTGAAAAAGGAGAAATTTCAACAATTTCCATATCCCTCGTGAATTCAATCTTCCAATGCTGATTGTTCACTGCATTCAGCATGCTCAGCAACCAAGATAGAGTACTTAGTTATGTTGTCAAATGTTATTATTAATAACACAAGAAGCGGAAAAGCAGAATTGTAAACTTGCTGGTTTTCAGACTTTCTATAACAGGAATAGCTTTTGAATATCGCAAGGGAACTCCTTGAATTGTCTTGAACCTGATCGTCCAGGTAGTTAACTGATTTGATATCATTTTAGTTTTTACTTCCGCTAATCAATATGATTACACTTCGATCTTTGCTTGTGCGTTGAGAAAGAAACCAAAACCAACATTTGAATTTAAAATTTTAAACTTTAGAAATATTCACTAAGTACTACAGTAACTGTTATGGATGTATAGGTACCTGTAAGGTTTTCGTTTATAATTAACAGAGTATTACAAAATCAATTATATTTAGATTAAAAATCAGTTAAACCTCGAAACAATGTTATCTTGTAAAACAGTGGATTCTACAACTACCAATTTATAGTAACTAGTATCGATTGACTAGTAATTAACAGAAGGTTCGAAAAACATGTAACATGCAAAATGATAATTTCAGGCAAAAAGAATTAAAAAAACTAATATCAGTGGAAGTACATGCCACCATAAAAGAGAATAACGATTTATTAAGCGTAATTTATCTTGAGGTTTATTAATTCCAACTTTAAATTACTTATTTGAGGGTCATTCTTCTATGTATTCATTGTGACATAATTATAAGAACAAAATGTTGTACTGCAAATTGCATTGTAAGGTCTAATAGATATTTAATCTTTTATATAAAATCAAACTGAATTGACGTTAAATAAATCCGAGATAAGCTTATATTGTCATTCGATTTAAGATAACTTTTTGCTTTTGTTTGAAATTTTTATTATCTGCGGAAACAACGCAGACTATGCGGAAAACTAAAATATCAAAACTTTTTTTTTGTTACATTGTATGAATTTTACGTTATGTTATTGCAACTAACATATATATGTATCTAAAATTCTTTGTAAAATGCCAGTAAATGGTAATTACCACTATTTAACCTTTTTACGTCATGTAGTTAGCTGCTACAGGGCTGCAGCACTTAAAATTTATTTCTTGTATTTCATTTTACACCGGTTAAACCTTCATTAAATTCTTCTTTCCATAAATTATAAATGTTTCACGTTCAAAGGCCGTAAATAGCATTAATGCAGGTGTAGAAATGCCATTCAAATAGGACTTGCGGTTTTCATTTATATTCATTTCCCGCGTGCCGTGGAAAACTGTTTGATCTCATATAACGTGCGAACAATAAGGTACCCAAAGATGACCCGCAACACTTATACGTCTAATGTTTCATAAACTCGTTATTTGTGAAAAGGAATTTTCAAACAAACGAAAACGTTTTATTTTACGTCAACGTACTAAATGGCATTTGTTCTGGTTCTGTTGACCCTTAAGCACCTCAATTTATCAGTATTCGCAATTATTAATGACCAACATAACTAGATAAACATAAGGCAATTTGTATGGTTGTGTATTCACGTAGGTTGGTATATATAAATTTAGATTAGAAGGATGTTTTATAAAAAATAAAGGAATTTGATGAAAACACTTAACAATATGTTACCACGGATAAAGTTCGAAGTGGGATGGGAGTGGAGATGTACAGGATGTGAGGATGGAACGTGAGTAGGATATTTTCTGTTTTCGTCGAACGAATGAAATCACGGAAGCGTCTAAAATTGGCTACTGATTTGTAAAACAACGCGAAGAAACATCGGTAGCCATTAACAGCAGAAGAGGCGATGAACATTTCCGCAGCGGTTAAGAAATGGTCTCGATAATTTGTGGCAACAGCGTACAAAGCCAATGGGGTGCTATAATATGTGCAATGGTCCATTACGACTGCATTCAAGTCTGCCACTTTTTGCCCTACATATTTTCGTCGTCGGTTTGATTTAAGAGGGGCTCCCGGTAATAAGCCGGGGCGCGCGGGTAGGGCTGATTTATGCGCCGATGTCGGCGGAGCCGTGTTATTCTCTAGTATATTCCGGATTTTGCTGCCAAATTGAAGACGATCTCTTGCAGAAACTCCATTCCGGTGTACTTATGACGGTCCATGTTTTATACGGCGTCTGGCAACAGTCTCCGCAAATTCAGCGGCAGAAATATTCAAATGAGGACTACTCGATCCAAATAAAAGCGGTGGGATAGAGCCGGTCAAATGTTAACTCGAGGATCGCCGGAATCCGGGATCTCACTAAACCTAGGATTAGGACGTCTTCTTCTTAACACGGATTCGCCGAGGATTGCTCCCCAAAATGAGATGGATTTCTTTAGATTCTTTTTCCCATTCTGATGCGAGTGAACGGGGCCGACATTTAAATGTGCGCTTTGATGTGCCCCGTCGAGCGGTCCTGACGGATTTATTACGTGTCCATTCGGATAATTAGTACGGCTAGTGCCTCTAATCAATGAGCCATCGGGATTCATGGCATCGGTCCTGTCAAATGTTGGATGCTGAATTCAATGAAAATCGGTACACTCTCTCTCGCTCTAATATTATCCCCATGATAAGCCGATAACCAAATAGACGCGTGCAACGCGACGTGCGTGCCCAAAGGCGGGATGTATTATGCATTATAAATGCTTGCGACGGGTTTGGACACTCCAACGCAGACTTTTCGTGGGGAAAACATATTATTTTGTCATTTTGCTTACGCATGTATTTCATTTAAGGAAAAATACGAATACAATAGCGTGCATATGGTTCATACCAACCAATTATTTAGGAAAATGTCGTCCTCAACTGTTTAGTCAAAGACAAAATATAGGGAAATAATAATATTAAACCATTTGCGAGGATTCAGTTAGGAATTTAACACGTTCGATAATTTAATCACAGCTGTAAGTGCTAAGGAACTGATTTCGGTTTTACCCTCTCTGTGTATAATCGATGAAACTGTCACGCTAGGCATTTTTAAACAACTGATTGGAGAATCATTAACGGTATTGATTTAACAACAAATTTTCAAACTATTTTATCAACGTACAAATTGAAAAGTTTGCCACGTTTTATAAAAAAGTTAAAATCTAGCGAAATATTCAGAAACTTTTAAAAAGGAAATTAGCTGCGATATCAGTGAACGAGAAAAAACATTTTCAGCTTCGATTTTTCCTAAAGGAAAAAGTCAAATAAATGGAGGAAATGTTCAAAAGACAAACTAGCATTAGTGTTGGATAAACCTACAAGTTACATCCGTGGAATAGTTTAACGGACAGGCAGCGAGATGCTGAAGGGGATTAGGCCCTGGGTAAAGGGTTGTTAGAACGTCTAAGAGAGTACGGCTGTAAATACGTTATAGTACAGCTTCAGTCTGATCCACTACTCTTGAACTTAAACCCATAGTTAAGTTCACGAATATGTCTCAGGTGTTGCGTGTTTGGTATGTCAGATTATAATGGGTGCCAACGTTGTTCTCATATCTAAAATCATATCTAGATGTAATTGTTTTCAAGTAAAGCATAGACAAAAGTAACACGGAATTATAAACGCACGCAAATATTATGTTTTATTGAATGAATTAAAACAAAAACACTTATCTAAACGACTACATCGAATTCTGCTAATACTATAAAAGACTTGAACTCAACTATTTCTTTTATTAACTTAGTTGTGAATATTTCTGTTGTTGTTCTCAGTTAATGTATGCATTAAATTTTCCTATTATTATTATTATTATTAAAATAACGAAACAAAACTTTTAATTTATTTAATTCAGAATCTTGATTCTTCTCAAGATATCCCAGTTAGTTCGACTCATTTAATTATACGATACCAATTCATAGAATTGTTACAAAAAGGTAAATGCTAATCTGTTCCATGTAGTGGTTGTCAATCTTTCTTATTACTCTGCTTCCGTTTTGGCTGATCAATTCCGTCTTTCCAAAAAATCTGACGAGTTTTGCCAATAGTCTGTATCTTACAAAACTCAATGCAATGTCTGGATTTATTTTTATTTTATTATAGAAATTCCAACTCATCAAACTAATGTATTCAATATACGGTGCCATTTCTTTACCTTGTGGAAGCTGATCTTTGTTTTCATTACTTTAACCAAGTAACCCTGTCTTCCTAAACCCCATCTTTAGTTGTCACAAAAATCTCGCTTTTGACACCATCGGTGACATGATGAGTCATCGTGCTCTTCTGCTGCCTAGTTAATCTTTTCTCTTGAAGGGCTGTGGCACAGATCAGTTTCAAAACATGTCGTTTCATTAGTTATTTTCTGTTCATAGAAATATTTGGAATTTACAATACATGCAATAAAATATTTAAGAGATTTGTTAGACTTATAATCTACAATAACAATCGAGTTCGTGGTGACATTACTGACTGAATAGACAGTAAAATCGAGTATAGTGTTCATTATAAAATCTTCCATTCGGAAGACGATTATCCTGTCCAGAAAATCTAGTTGATTTTGTGTTTCTAAATATCCATGCTCATTGAGACAGCAAATATTACTGCTGGCAAACTAGTTGTCATGCTTGGTAATAACAGCAACCTATTTCCTGATGTGGAAATGGTAAAAACAAGTTTTTTTTGATATAGATTGAAATCTTGAGTGTTGTTTCATGCGTTGATTTTGAGAAATTCTATGTGTTATTGACACAAAAAAATTTAACAATTTTAAGAGAGCTGAATACGGACACGCTTTGGGCTACGCCGTGTAACGGACCACCTCAACCGGCCCAAAGCTTTGTCCTGCATTATCTTTAGAGAACTAAAGACGGATACAGATCGGGCAGTGGCTTCACTGGCTCAAACCATGCTTATTCCTATCATAGATCGGTAACAGTATGAACAGAGATACGGCACGATTAAAAAGGATTGCTGGCAACTTGTTGCTTTATGCGGACATAAATTGCAGTAAACAACAGAAACACAGAAAGTTGTTTTTGACAGCGTTTTGCCTATTTTGGTAAAGACAATAGGTGATTGTTGGTAACCTATCAGTCGTCACGTGTGAACAGGAAGAACACGCCAAAGAAATCGAGCATATGTCTTGTTAAGGAATTAACAGCATGTGCAAGTTGTGAAAACCTACTGAAGGCAACAGACTACAAACAATAGGATGCCGTTTGCAAAGTTCCCTAATGTGAACGAAGCCTTACACAAATTGATTTTTAGAAATTTTGAGAGAACCTCAGACAGATTTAAAAGATGCAGTGGAAAAGCGAGATTTGAGTGTACACACTGCATCAAGTCGTCAGAAAGTTACCAAGTTTGTGTGTGGATACGCAACAAAAGATTACTGCCGATTATTCGTAATGTGTAATGTCATTTTAAAACGCTGCATACTTCTCCGGCCTCTATTTTTAATTCCGTTTAGATATTTTCATCTTGTAAGAATTAATTGTTTCATTTCGTCCTAATTCATTTATTAAATTGCTTATTTTGCTACAAGAATATTTCTTTTAAGGTTTGTCAAGCTTTAATTACCATAAATACGTGCTTTTAAAGTCAAAAAATGTCGGTTTCCGACGCCAGGCCTACCTTGTTTCCTAGAAATTCTTAGTTTATGAGGACGGTTGTGGACATCCGAGTACATATTACAATGTACCAACGTGCTGAGTGAATTTTCCGTTCATCATACAGCTGTTCACGTATTCGTTTGTTTCCTAGGGTGAAATAGACTTTACTTAACCCTTTGGATCACATTTATTCCGACCGGCGCACCAAGTAGGATCTCGGAAGGGCAGACATTCTGGCTTTAGCTTTCGTAAGGGGCACAGATGTGAGCGGGCTTTACATAATTGTAATCTATTGTCGCAAGTTCCTTTTGTTTAAAAGTTTTTGTGTTTAGTAGAAATTTAATCGAAGGTGGCTTCTTGAACTTCATAAATGTTCTTTTAGACGGATCAGAGATATTTCAAACTTGTAGACATCCAGCCTGTAAAGTTAGCTTTTTGTAAAGGCAACTTAGTTACTGGGCTTAGACCGGAGTCTCCGGGATCGTACAAAGTGTAGCCGTTCCGTCTAATTTTCTTCTTGGACTTATTCGAAGTATATTATGTAATTAAACATCTTGTGAGTAAGTGTCCGCTGTTTGGTTGTTGTAAGGAGAAACTGTTCCGCTGGATAATCTCCGCGTAATTTCCTATATATCTGAACATTGAAACAGACACTGTGTTGTGATTGAAATTAAGTTTGTTTTAAGAACAGTTTTGAAGGCGCTCTAGTTTAATTTATTCTGAATTGTCTACGGACGGTTGTGTATCGAATTTAACCGCGAGCAGGCGATTGTTGACTACTCGAACAACCATCTGAGGCCGCTGACCATTGATAATTATTGTTACTTGGAAAAATCCCTTCTCGATTCAAGCTGGTTAACTTCTAAAACAGCCCAGGAACTAGTGTGTAAGATATTTGTTTATTATATTATTATTTGTAGTTAAATATTATAGTTGTTTAGCGCACTATTTGCAAGTTTTTAGAATCTTTAAAATTTAAATCAAAGGATATAATAATTAGCTTTGTGAAACGAACGTTCGAAGACAGGATTAAGATTTAATTGTTTATCTTGTCCTTTTATGTATGCTAATTTAAAAGTAACTATTTTGGAAGTCCACAGATTTACAAAAGAACCTATTGGTAAAAATCACAAATTTTAATCTTTTATAACGTATGTTTTTTTGCTCTTTAAATGAATAATTAATTTTCTTACATCTGATTTGGTTTCTCCTCTTTTGGGTGGAATATTAACCTTAGTTTTTTTATAATATATCTCAGTGTTCCATTGCTCTTGTAATATTATGGACTTAATAAATTACAAATTAAAATAAAGTTACTCATGCGCTTTATTCAAGTATACCTGTAGGGGCTTTCTTTTTTTATTTGTGTGTACTTGTGCTTATTTCTTTTAAATAGTGTAGGCCATCCGCGGATCTTCAGAAGGGCTCCAATAAACATTTTATTGTGCATAAAGTTAATGTGATTTCAGCTAGAAATATTGATACGTACGTGTGGCTAGCAGGCTCCAGATTGTTGCATATTTAATATTTATCTGGTAAATAAGGCTGTATCAAGTTGATTACCCCAGTAAAATTCTGTGTAACCAGCATTTTTGAAACTAGAACGCCAAGCAGTGTATTTTGAGTATCTTGATAAATAAAGTGTCTACTGTGAACAGTTCAGATGAACCCATATACAGGGTATTATTTTATGAAGAGTCCATATATAGGGTAATATTTAGTGAGAAGTCCATATACAGGGTGTTATTCCCCGAGGTACTTATATACAGGGTGTCAGCCTACGAGAAGCTGCGTGGGTTAGTTTATGGTTTCCTTTCCTTCCCTTAATTTTTACCATCTCCAAAACATATTCAGAGTTTCTGTGAGTGTGAGCTTTTATCTTTTTGTTTAAGGTAAGTTTAGCTTGAACCACGTCCATCTTCGGCTTGAAGCTACGGGATTAAACATCTCCCGATATCCGTAACGGGCGTTAGGCCTCTTTTTCAGGTTTCTCCCGTTGCAAATGGTCGTAGTAATAGACTTAGAGTCTACAGTAAATATTTCAAAGACATTCCATATAAACTCATATGCGCTATACGTTTGAATTGATAAAATCGCACCGCTATTATAGAAAGCCGCACAAAATGATAATAAACACAGCATTTTTATTTAGGTAACCTGGAAAGTGAGATAAAGTGGTTGATGTTTTCAGATTTTTCCGAAACGAAAGTTTCAACCAAGTGCATGCTTTTCACACATAGACACTAGAGAAAAATCTTCAACCAAGACTTTTTGACTACAATTTTAAAATTCAGATCTATCTACTGGCAATTGGGACCGATACCAGCCTATGCAGTACTAACGTGCTGAGTTCCATGGGAATCCTTAAATCTGGTTTATTAATTAAAGGTGTTAATGATAAGCATGCATCTGTCCATAGACATTCTAATGTCCTGAATTACTGTTTAGTAATATTAACTGAATAATTAAGAAATATTTCTAGTACATAGTGACTTAGTACTGCTGAATCTTTTGATTGTTATACCTTTTGTACAAAAAGATGAATGAAATTACCTTAGTTTGTTTACAGAAGAGAATTTCTAATCTAGGGAACGGATTACATTGGCTGTCTTAGTGTTTGTTAGATATGATCATCTACTGATTTAAATGAAACTACGGTAAAATGTGTTTGAATTTGTTAAATAATATACCGATTTGGGAATAGAATGTTTATTATGAATCTCATAGTTTTCGTATCATTATTCTGATGGTAAGTTAGGGATTTAATTTTTTTACTTTGGTGGTCGGTATGATTTTATTTTTATTTCTGTAAGTTGGTTCTTTAATATTTATTAACAGTGAATTTTTTTCCAAACTCATTGAGCATTGATACTAACAACAGAAAAGTTTTGTGATCAAACTACCTGTAAGGTGAACATCATCTACATAATTTATTAGATGAGA
Organism: Ignelater luminosus; assembly: GCA_011009095.1. Lineage (NCBI taxonomy): Eukaryota > Metazoa > Arthropoda > Insecta > Coleoptera > Elateridae > Ignelater > Ignelater luminosus. The sequence continues at coordinate 27,774 of VTPC01008185.1, forward strand.
AATCATTCCTCCATTTTGCTATACTGCTTTGCTTTCCTGCTTTCCATTCAATCCTTTATACCGGGTGTGGAGTTTCAAACCCGTACATAGGACAATGCGTGGGGATTCAGATTTTTGTAATTCCTGCTCCCAAAATGAACCTACAAGGGAGGTAATGGTGTCAATCGATAGAGTAGAAGTTTCTTCTCAATCTGGCATCAATAAATTAAACAAAAAATGCTCAGAATTAGCAAAATAAATTAATAATAAAATTGTCCTATGTACGGGTTTGAAACTCTACACCCGATATGTTAAACTCAATGTTCTATAAAGAAGTACACCAATTGAACAATATTGCAAGAAACGTAAGCAATTGAAAAAACGATCAACTGTGACATTCTAGGCTCTATATCATAATAGGTATAAGAAACATAGATAGAATGGGTTTGTAATCTTAACATAACCCATTTAATATTTAAATTAATGGATGATTATTAAGGTAAGAAAAACGAAGGTGAAAAAATGCGTTTTACATCACCAATACCGCTTCTGAAATGGAAATGAAATACAAGAAGAAGTGATGACTGTCAAACTTGATGTCTCAAAGAACGATATAAATCACGTAAGCTATAGATGACAGTTACGCATTAAGTTTCTGAACATTTTAGTTTTTGCGGGCAAATTAGAAAGGTTGTAGTACCTATTGGATGATGGTTTTTGTTTCGTTCATGAAAAAGCTTTCTTTTTTGCGGACATTTAACAAAAAAGGTCTCAAATAAATATGTCGTTAAAAAAGGACAAAAATACATTTTAAGTTAACGAAGTCATGAATTTTATATTATGGAATTGAATTTTATATTACAACACTTTCTTTTTATCACAGTTATTTTAATATTTTAGCTTCTTTAAGAATTTATTTACCTTATCTAAATGCATAAGACTTAAATCTATTTTGCCGAATATGAATTTTACATAAATTTTGAATTTCAGAAAATAAACCATAAAACTCTACCTCCTTATATTTTATTTGTTCATACATATGTGTAGTATAACACGAACAAAATAAAAACGCTTTAACGATTTCTAAACGAAATGGATGTGAATTTGAAATGACATGCCCATAACTAAGCAGGTGTTTTAGGTGCATTAGGGATATTAGGTAAAATTGCGTCACATCACGACAATACTTCATCAGCCATCCCTTCTAAACGGCGATTTTTTAAAAATTCAAACTCTATCGTTGGCTTGTCGTGTTCGTGGAACGACCACCCCCCTTAGCCTGTCTTAAGGTGGGCGTTTATATACTACTACTGGAATAGAACGGCGTTTCGAGCAATCAAACAGATTACTTTTCTTAAGGTTCTTCATAACGCATTAGTAGATTAAGAGCGAACAGGACGACGAGGTTGACCGTCTCCTATAGGAAAATGAAAATCGAATCTCGAACTAGATGGCGTATATTATATATAAAACAGAATCTTCTGTTACTTACGCATTCAATTTGCCACCGTTTTAATAAAATATCTAATGGAATATATAAACAGATGGCTGTATTATACGGCACGTATTTGTCGAATGATGGGGGTTCAAACAGAGCACTGAACACGTCTCTTCAACATGAATAATGCGTTATGATTGCTTCATACATATTTAATATCTACTCAAACCGATTGTTTCGTCGCAAAAGCGTTTCTTTATTTTTTACTGTCACGAGCAGGTTCACATTATTGAAAGTAACTACAATTTTATATCGTGGAACTCGCAAAAACCGGGCCTCTTTGTACTTCGCTTCTTTTGTAAAATAAATACAATAAACTCGTAATTGCACGAGGAAGATTGAAAATAAAGTTTTGAATAAAAATTTTGCCGTTGCACACGCCGGTATAGAATTAATTTTGTGAGGTCTTTATTGCTTTCCATATTCCCAACTCAAAAGGCACTTCTAAGCTACGTTACAAAGAGCTTCAACTTTTAAAGTATTACTGTTACCAAGACTGAAGTTAGTTATTTTGAAATTTTATACCTAATTGAAATTTGTTATATCAAGGATGAAAGCTTTGTATTTTATCTTATGTCTTGTTCAGCTTAAGAATTTAAATTCTAAAGTAATAAACTTAGCAAAATAGAAGCCTTTATACAAGGAAGTTTATATGATGTAGTAGATAAGGTCAAATAATTCCCAATTTCCCTAAAAAGCAATTCCCGGTAGTCAGACAAAGTTGTTGTATGCTAAATACGTATATAACGTAATTACTGTTAATTTGACTAGCGGAATTTGTACGTGACCCAAATCAATAGTGTGACAGAGGTAAATGAAGAAATGCTAAATTATTTGTGTTTGTGCAGATTAGATTATGGTTCAATGGGCATTTTTTGAAAGTTTGATTAAACTTTTTGTTTATAAATTTGAAACTAATCCTTTTTGACTCAATTTCCAATGTATCTTGCTAAGAAATAAAACATTGAGGATTTAACTTCTTTTTCTAACAAAAACTGAAAAAATTGAATCTACTGATGTTTCATTAGATTTTTTTCATTTAGCTAAGATTAAAGTATTTTAAAAATTTTATATCTCTTTTAGTGTTGCATTACAAGAAGTCAACTTCGAAAGACAATGCAGATCTTAATATATAAATATGAAAGTCAGTTCGAATTTCAAATTGTAGCACAATGTTCAGATATTTATGTGTTTATTATTCAGGATAATAGTAGCTTGTGCCTATAATGTCATGATATGGAATTATCTTAATGGTAGAATATGTTCTTAAGAAAATGCGCCACATAATAATTGATCGTAACGGTTTTTTTTCTAGGTAAATACCAATAATCCACAGACAATGGGTAAATTTCTCAAATGCTAATTCCAAAATATTGTGATCTAATGTCATTCATGCTTATTCAGTTAGAAATGAATACTACTGACCACAAGATTTGTACAATTAGTCCAGGCATTTGGTAAAAAATAAAAGAAAGTTTCGGTGGAGTTTTGATTTCTGGTACTATATGGTGTTTTGGGTCGCTAAACACGAATCAGAGGTTTGCCAAAAAGAAATTTCTTGGGAAATAGGGTGTTCTCCAAAAAAACGTGTAAAAAACGGACATTTTTCGGTTTTTCCAAAATAACTCGGAAACTATGCATTTGCCGTGGAAGTCCACAGTGTATTAAATTAAAGAGGATAAAATATCCTACATTTTATGTATTTGAGGTTTGTTTCTTCGATTAATAGTTTATCCGCGAGAGCGCCGCGAAAATGGATGTCAAAAGCCAAACTTCCAATAACTGGAATTAAGGTACGTAGATTTAACACGAAAACTGTGATGTAATTGACTATATTTTATGTAGCTGAGATCAACGATTTTGCTGCTAGTGGACGTGGAATCAATCAGGCAAAAAAATGTCTGGGTGTTACTAAATACTTTATTTACAGATATCGAGAGCTCAAAGCAACATTGGTAGTAAAAAAGTAATATTAATTATTCATATTCATTTCCGCCTTCTTCTTAAAGGTCCCGGATGGTGATCAACATTTACAACATAGAAAATAGATGTATGGAATTAGTGGGTGTTCTTATTCCTTCAAATTCATACCTTCTGGTATGGTATATTCATCTTCCATTGGGTCCACTGATTCAACTGGTGGGTGGGTTTTGATACCCAATTTTTCATCTTCGTTCTCACCCACCACTGTGTTATTGGTGCAGCCTCCCTTGCAGTTGAGGCACATGCTGGAGCAGCAAAGCCCTACCTTCCTGCACCCACAATTACGCTGGCAGTTCTTCGCGCACTTGCAAAATACGAGCAATAATGCAGGGGTAGCAGGGGATAGAAGAGTGGTCACAGGCTCAAGGCCAATATTTGTTCTTCTCCATCCCCACTCTTCAGCATTTCTTTCTACTCTCAGCCATTGCTGGACCTGGTAGTAGACTCTTACAGAGTGCTGCCGTGCTGCAGTTGGAGATGGTGGTAAAGCAGTTGTGTTGGAGCTGTACCTGAAGATTGCTTTCTTGTAGTAAATGTATCTTAGGTGGTTGAGCGTAGGCACATTTGTTCCACTGTAGCCATACAATGAAACGAGGAAACGTTCCCCACCAGTAACTATCATCTGCTGAGTAGCATTTCAGTCTGTGAAGACTTTTACAATGTCAGCAAGGTGTGGATTATTTACAAGCGTATTGAGGAACTTCATTTTCTCTTGTTTGAACATCGCCGACGTTGTATCGCAAAAGGATGTTTTCTGCTACCAGTGAACTCAGTATCAAGAGGTGAAAAAGTAAGAGGAACGTTCTCCTTTCCAGATTTCAAGAAGAATACGTTGTCAACTCTGCAGAAACCTATCAAAATAACGAAGAGGTCTCCCCAACTGCAATTACTGTGTCATTTGATGCTTGGGTTTTAAAATATTTGAAAAACCAAGTCGAACGAAAGAAGACATGAATTTCGGAAAAGTTACGTACAAGCTGTAGAATATATGACTTTGTAGAAGAATTATACAGAAATGAAGAAACCCAGTAGAAAGATATGGTTTTTATGATGTGAACTTTTTTTAACCCCCGTGAATAAATTAGGTTATACGATTTTGCGAAGAAAGAGATTTACTTCTAGTCATCTTAGATAAAACAGATAAAGGCAATATTTGTTTTAATTTAAGTTAATTAATTAATTATGCCATTGGAGCCATTGCCCTGTAACTAAAATACGTTGTTCGGATAAGGGTAAATGTAATAAATTCGTGTATTATTGTAATAGGGTAATAGATAACATGTTACTGTAATAGATCTATTACAGCTGTACTAATAAACATAACATCCCTGAACTGCGAGGAATAGGGATAGCAGCGAAATCGTTGATCTCAGATACATAAAATATAGTCAGTTACATCACTCTTAATATAATACATGGTCAACATTTGTGTAAAATGGATAGTTTTCGTGTTAAATCTACGTACAGTGCCGTAATTCCCATTAGTGGGAGTTTTAGCTTTTGACATTTTCGCGGCGCTCTCGCGGATAAACTATTAATCTGAGAAAAATGCTTCACATACATAGAATGTAGGAAATCTCATCCTTTTTAATTTAATACACTGTGGACTTCCATGTAAAGTGCATAGTTTCTGAGTTATTTTGGAAAAACTGAAAAATGTTCGGCTTTTTACACGTTTTTTGGGAGAAAACTTATTTCCAGAGAAAATTTATGTTGGTAAACCTCTAATTCGTGTTGAACGACTCAAAATACCACATAGTGCCAAAAATCAAAACTCTACCAAAACTTTCTTTTTTTTGCCCCTTTTGACTGGATTAAATAATTGGGTAGGCAACATTTAGTTTTTGAAATTGAGACTTCTAGTGACTTTTTTATTATAAATAATAACATCCTTTCTTTTTACATTTTTGAAAAGGATTGCTGATAGACATCTGTTAGAAAAAGCTTTGACTACCAACCTTTCTCGTAAGAATCAACACTAGAAGTTTGAGGGAAACCGCACTCTACTCCCTACTGCAGGTCTCTGCAGTTTTTTGAACTTGAGGAAGCTTTTCACAAAGTCAGAACGGCTAGAACTTGCGAAGAACTTTGCACTAGAAGAAATAAGCGTAAAGACTGTTCTATGAGACTGCCAAGTAGATATCGGGATCCACTTATGGTGTCTAATAATCCATAGTCTTTTGGAACGCCTAACGGCCGACGGCTTCTATGTATAGTCATACGTTGATGATGGGCTAATTACCGGTAGCTTTCTAAACTTGGAGTAGTGTGCAACCGAATGCAATTAGCCTGTAAGATTATTGAAAAATGACGCAACAAGAATGATCTCGTGGTCAATTAATGTAATGTAATATTGTATAGAAGACCTTTAACGTTTGCGTAAGAGTTCAAACCTTGAACAAGAAATTAAACTAGAAGTCTCACGTCGACAAGGTTGTAACCATTTTGGCAAGAGCTGGGGAATTAATTCTCAGATATCTTAATGGCTCTATACGGTTATTACCAGACTACTATATACGGCTCAATGGTCTGGTAACCTAACAACCACTGTCCAAAGGCTGGCTAAGATCCAATGCTTAGTGTGTCTGGAAGTAACCAGCGCAATGAGGAACACTCCTAGTACTCGAGGTACTTACGTGGATTTTTGCTTATACCCTGGGGAGCTATTTGGTGGAGTTGGGTGGGAGGAGCTTATCTTAGGATTAAATCTTTTATCTTTGGAATTGACTTTTCTTTATCTGGTTTTTTCATCGGGTTGTTTTCCGAAGTTCAGGCTTGAGTGCCTCTAATAATAAACTGCACTATTAAAAAAAATCTTTTTTAAATCTGCACATTATAACGTATGTTTATTAACACCAGAATCTTTTGTTACTTAATTGTAACGCCAGATTTTCCAAATTATTATAACCATGTGCAGCAATACAAGCTGATCTGGAGATCAGTAATAAATAAAATCTAAACATTCAAGATTAAAACTTATTTCTGTACAACTGAAAGTACACTAGCTCTGCTCAATTCTACTAAAAAGTTTGATGGGATTGATTTACAAAAATGAATAGTGTTGAAACAGTATAATATTACCTTGCTGATATTAGTAACGAATGAAAAATAATAAGTCATTAGAATATACATTTAAGATGAAAAAAACTGATATAATTTGTCTTGCTTATCTGAAGCACTCCGTGTATTTTTATCTTTAATTATTGGTCCTATTAGGATTGATTTCTAACTATAAAATAGCTTTTCAAAGTTAACTTATTTCAATTTTGAATACAAAAGCGAACGTGGTTTGTTTAATAAGTAAACAATTTTATTTCTTTGCAGAATAAAAAAGTGAAGAAAAAAATTTACAGAAAGAATTTTGTGTTTACTATATTTTTTACGACCACCTTCTTGATTGCATATAAAAAAGTTGTTGTATAACAAAACAATTTATAGTTTTGTGTATACCCGAGCATAAAACGAATTTTTTAAAATAATTTCAAGTGACAAAAAATAAATTGAATGGCAGATTTCATTTTTGTTTTATTTCGTAAGGTAATTCCGAAGGATTTAAGTATAAAAACAACAAAAAAAAAAGATGAGACTGTGTTTATATTCGGATTTATTATTCCCTTACAGTAAAATGAAACACGACGTCGTGTGCAAATACGACATCCATCTATGATTGTCACGTCTAAAATATATTCGAACAATCCTCACCCTCCGTTTCTTGTTTGTTCTGAAGAGCACACATACCGATAGAGTATCACGTACCACGTAAGAATTGGTAACAGTTATTTGAACGCGAAAGATAAAGCACGAATAAGGGAGTGCACCACCCGAAAAGCGTATGTTTGCCAAGTGTATATTAATCTCAGGCCCGTGTTATTTGTACAAAGTTTTGCATTACCTGCAGGTTTGTTTCGCTGTGTTCCTATTACAAACTGCTTAGCACTCTGCTTACACACGTGGTTGTGCAAATCGCGTGCCTAACTTCTCGTTAATCCCTTTCTGCTTTCCCCCTAATTTCTAAACTAACTGTTTGACTTAGTTGTAGGTCAGCGTGTTGGTGTTTACTCAAATATTAACCTGCTAGAAGAAGTTCTCCAAATTATAAGTTTATTCAGAGTAGAATTACGCTATTTTAGTAACCTCTTGTTCGTTATTGTAAACATTAATAATGATGTTGCATTTCTAAGTAGTTACGAGTTTCCTCCAAAGAATTCAATAATGAATAATCATAACTGAGGTAACTGTAATTAGAAGTTATTTATGCATGTTGATATTTACATAGTTGGTAGGTAATCAGTATAGCATTTAACCCTGGGCAGCCAAACTAACAGGAAACAAGCAGATTATAAGCTTCCATAACTTGCCTTCGGAAGTTATGTTACTTGAATATTTTTCTTTCCGCAAAGAGCCCTTTAATAATCCTAAAATCTCCAATGCATTAAGGCTCTACTAACACGTTGAGTTTAATTGTTAGGGTTGTGTATACCTACAGTTGAAAGCATCCATGGATTACTAGATTAATTTTACTTCGCAGTTTGATGTTTATCGTTGTCAAATCCCAATCATTAGCTAATAAATTGCACATTGCAGAAAATTCAATTCAGTACTTTATAGGCAAAAATCCACAATTTGCATTTTTTCCCTACATAATTATATAAACAAAACTGGAAACAAAAGAATCTAGTAGGAATCAAAAATTGGTCACTATCACCATTCAATTTAGAATATAAAGCTCTCTTAAGACGACTAGAATCTTCCAAAACAATACTAGCTTTTTAAAGTTGATATACAGTGTGTCCGAAAAGTATGGAATATCCTATATATCTCAGTAAATATGCATTTTATGGAAAAATGTTTCCTATAAAAGTTGTTTAGTGTTTAGTTTTACATTACAGGGCAATACCAAATAAATATTTTTTAAAAAAATAAAAGCGCAACGAATAATGCTTCAATTTTTTTTAATGGGAAGGTATCCCATTATTGTACTCATTTGATAGAGTATGTTTTTCTCTTTTCAATGATGTAAAACTTTGATACACTTGCATAAGTAAATTTTGATTAAAACGCAAAAAATTGTTTATTCATCTGTTACCTTTTCAGACGCGGTCTTTTAAATTTTCAATATCATCTAGTCACATTACAGCCGGTGTGATACACTTTTGTTTGTTGCAACAATTGAATGCGTCGTAGAAATGTCAATTAATAACCGTACTGAAGCGAAAAGTTATTTGTTTAATTAATTTAAGCATTTTGATTAACGTGAGGATAACAAAGTTACAAAAATACGACTTGCTATGTAAGTAAAATTTTGCAGAAATTTCATGAGACGGGTTCTGTCAAAGATCGTCCATAAACGGGCAGACCTAAAACTCTAAATAATGAACAACGTGAGAATATAATGTTGGCTGTCGTGGAAAATCCACATGTTTCTGTTCGACAAATTACTCGTGAACATACTTTGAAGAAATCCACTGCACACGAAGTTCTAAGAAAGGAGAAGTGGCATCCGTATAAACCTTGTATATTTCAAGAATTATTAGAAGATGATTTAGATCGAAAATTGCAATTTTGCGAAGAAATAACACATAGGCTTCAGGAAAATGCAAATTTTCATAAAAATATCCTATTCACTGATGAGGCAACGTTTTGTTTGAATGGTATCATTAACAAACAAAACACGCGCTACTGGTCTTTGCTAAATCCTGGCTGGTATGTAGAAGGGCACACCCAATATCAGCAGAAAGTCAATGTCTAGGCAGGAATTATTGGAACCCAAATTTCGGGACCTTTTTTTATAGAACATAATTTAACAGCGGTTGCTTATCTAGATTTTTTAAGATTTGACTTAGTTCTTGCTTTAGCTGTTCTATTTCCTAATGAACTAGATCCAGATGTACCCCATAACAGAATATGGTTGCGACAAGACGGGGCTCCTCCTCATTTCGAAATTAATGTCCGACAGTTTTTTTCTTTCTCTTATCGATGGATAGGCAGAAGAGTTGCAGTAGAATGGCCAGCTTGCTCGCCGGATTTAAGTCCACTTGATTTTTTTCTGTGGGGCCATCTCAAAAATAAGATTTATGTCGATATGCCTGAAGATATTGAAACTCTAAAAGATCGTATTAGAACAGAGATTAGAGCTATCACACCAGAAACGATTCAAAATGCAGTAAACGAATTTGAAAGACGACTTTATTATTGCCAAGCTGCAAACTGTGCACACTTTGAACACCTTCTATGAACTGTAGAGTGTAGTTATACGAAATTTTCAATTCGTAACAGATGAATATTGAAATAAACTTTCAAACAATTTTTTGCGTTTTAATCAAAATTTACTAATGCGAGTGTATCAAAGTTTTACATCATTGAAAAGAGAAAAACATTCTCTATCAAATGAGTACAATAAAAGAATACCTTCCCATTAAAAGAATTGAAGCATTATTCGTTGCGCTTTTGTTTTTTTAAAAAATAGTTAATTGGTATTGCGCTGTAATCTAAAACTAAACACTAAACAACTTTTCTAAAAAACATTTTTCCATAAAATGCATATTTACTGAGATATATAGGATATTCATACTTTTCTGACACACTGTATAATATACATAGTATAAAACAGTTTGGATGCAATATTGATTTTGTACCAATGTAAAATTTCCAAAACAAAAAAAGGGACAACATTTTTCATCCGAAGTTTAGGCAACCACATAGAGGTTTCCATTTTCAAGTGTGGAACCTCAAGATTGTTTTGCTGTAAAGTTAATGGTCCATTCCACACTCCAAAACGTAAAACCCATTTTGGAATTTTTGAGAAACAGATTCTGACCGATTGCAAAAAGCTCAATATTGAATGTCATCATGTTCCCACAAAGTCGCAGATAAGTTCCTTGAATCTTACTTTGGATTTTCTTGGGAATGAGCCTAAAGTTTTTGGTTTTGTTTTAAGGATAGTCTTAGGAAGAACTTTTGAAATCCGTATATCACATCAAAGTGTTGAAAAATTTTAGCTGGAGCTTTCTTTAGCTCACAACTTTTTTCTTTCTGTCAAGTAGTCTTGAAAACTGACAGATGAGTAATAAAGCCCTTGGTGTAGATAAATGTAAATGCAAACGACAGTTAGAAATGGTATGGTACATCACAAACAGAATGGATATTCTCCATTACACGTTGCCAGGTTAGCATTTTGATTACTGTAACAAGTTAAAAGTGATGTAGAAATAGTCTACGGTAGGGCTTTATAAATTAAACAGAAGTGTTTGAAAACGGTTACTTTAATTCTTATTGGATTAAGTTTTAGTTTCCATTACGATAGTTAAATTAGTGAAACACCACCTCGCTTAGAGTACTGGATTCAACAATAAATAACAAAGAAAATAATAAAAACATCAATAACTGATTAACTTAAATGCACCTAAGAGTGCGTAAATATCACCAACATTTCTTTAAAATTATCTTCCTTCGATCACAATTCGGCTTACGAAATTTACATACGCTGGGTGATAAAATCTTGAGCCCACTAAAGAATTTTCTGATATCTCATCAGTTATATTAAGTGTATAACGGGATTATGTTTAATTGAGTCTAAGATCACTCATAACTACTTTGAGCCTGTTAGCCACTATATGCCGTGTAGAAACCTGTCAAAACCAATCAAAAAGAATAACGAGACAAAAGAAAAAAAAGCCAAAAATAATCTTAGAAATACAGATGATACTAATTTTGAGTAATCTTTCTCATTGTGAGTGACAGCTTTTTTCAGCCCTTTTTCTACGCAATTCCTATTTTTCTAATATACTATTTGGCAATCAATTTATGTAGCTACTGTAGGCAGATGTTCAAAGTTAATTTTTAGTTAGTTAGTCAAAGTTTAAATTTAATTAGATCTCAGTAGTGTTTAGAACAGAAATGAATAAATCTATTATCCAAGACAGAAAGTCTTTAAGAAATATGCAGAAGCAATGCTTACCATGAAGAATTCTAGATTAAAATTAGATGAAAACCAGAACAGTGTTTTCCAGTTGGTATGCCAAGGGACAATGATAAATATTCCGTAAGAGTCAATCATTCAAAACTAAAAGACAGAAATAAACAAGTAAAACCGGTGTTAGCTACACTATGGTGATAATGAGAATAGGACGCTTTATAAGACATCTACCGTAAATTACACATAAATGGTCCAATTTTGTTCCGCAGGAAATACTTATTTTT
>VTPC01008187.1:6449-19167 GCA_011009095.1 Ignelater luminosus
CTTATAAAATAGTTTCTACTGAAACTGCTTTGCTATTAAGCAATATACTACTATAATTTTATTCTAGATACCAATACAGCTCTGTAGTTTGTACAGATTCATTTAAACGTAGAAAGTAAACAAGGCAATTTGATAAACTTTTATTGTTGAACAAACAGAAACAAGCAAAAGCAAACAAACAAACAAACAAACAAACAAAAATGCAATAGTTACATATAACGCTAAGTTAGTCATCCTTGGGTAAAATACGCCAAACAAATAATTATATGCAGATAAATCAGTGCTGCATTTCTGTTATAGTATTAGCAAACTCAGTTGAAAATTCTTGGCAATTCCCACTTTTTAAGTTTTTCAATAATCTCTGCGTCCAGATAAAACTCCAATATGAAGTTTGGACCATCGTAGACTTTTACGTGGTTCCTATATCTGCCATTATGGAAATGTGGAGGAAGTTTAGAGTAATTGAAAGTTGCATAACTCACGTTCAAAAATCCCTAAATTCAAAAACGCCATTATACGTCTATACAAAATAAATAAAAGTTATATATACTTATATTTTGAAAAGGACATATAAGTGGAATGTTTACCGAATCTTGCAAGGACTTAAACAGACCAAACCTGTCCTGGTCAGCTTCTTTACAGAAATTTACCGTTGCTGATAATCCAGTTGGCCTAAACTCGTTACTTAAGAACTTGTAATTTATCACCGTGGTCTAAAAAAAGTAACAGTAACAAATTAATCTGTAACAACTGTTTTCATATATTTGCCATCATATCCATTCCAAGATCCTTCTGAAGGTATGCGCTAGCATTCACAGCTCTGGTAGTTCGATTGTACCAAACTAAGCCAGCTTTGACATCTCGTGCATAGCTATGGTTGTAACTTACTACGTGAAGTACTTCTAGTTTAACATCATAATCATCTTGGTAGAACTAGAATATAGAAAGTATATAAAAAGCGTTTTGTATAAGAAATAATTTAGGAACTGCTAACTGAATAAAATCCTAGATTAATTTTGCAAAACTTGAAAAATATTTTTATTTCACATTTGCAAATATTTGCAAAAATGGCGGTCAAATGGCCAGATTTTGGGCTGAGAGAAGAACACGGTTGCCGAAGGCGGGTTTCCATTAAAAACTCTGAGAAACGCCCACAGTCTACTAAAGACGCCTTAAAACGGGAACACTTTGGCTACTGACAGACAGGAAGTTCTGCACTCGTAAAAACTAATTATTCATTAGGAATCCTGTAAAATTGCCTTAGAACCCGGATGGAGTTAACGGATATCGACAAAGCCAAAGGTTAATGAAAATTGAAACTTGGAATATGCAAGGTACATATAAGCACGAAACGAATTGAAGTCTTTAGAGAACTTGACCCTTTTAAAGTAGATACTGCAGCTCTCACAGAAACTAAAAGGAAAGAAAATGAAATGAAAGAAGTAACAAGCTACATTCGAATATATTGCTGTGTAAGTAAAGACCAACGAGCCAAATGTGGGGTTTTGCTTCTGATAAATAAGAAATACAAGAAATATCTATGAATATAAATAAAACTGAATGGTCATGACGTAAACATTATAGGAGTCTATGCCCCAAATGAAGACTCAAGACTCAAGACCCAGAAAGAAAACTTTTATAAGAAGCTCTGTTCTGTAACTGATAACATCAATAGTTGAAAAGAAGTAATAATAATTGTAGATCTTAATGCTAAGACTGGTTCTAAAAAAGACCACCCTATAGTAGGACCATATGGGAAACAAGTGATCAATACTGTGAACATTATGGATTTCATATATTGAATGACCTTTTCCAACATTAAAATATGCTTTGCTACACTTGGACACAACCAAAAAGGCAGTTGAATTCAATATTAGATTGAAAGTGTATAGAGGAGCTGAATATGGCTCGGATCATCAAATGTCTAAAATATGTATACCATACAGAAGAACAAAAAACAAGAATGAACCGAATTATGATCGATCAATCACTCTGAATGTGCCTAAGTCCAACTTTAATTAGTAGTCTCCAACATGACTCTGCAAGATGCAAAAAGACTCCTTCATAAAGTGGAACACAAAAATAGAAGAGTTAGTCACAAAAAAATTCCATAAAAAGTGTAGACGACAGGAAAGATTACAGACGCGTGCCACGAAACACATATAAAACAATCAAAAACAAAGAACGGCACTTGGCAAAAGAAAAGTCTCATAATAAATTCTTATCTGGGTAGCACACGATCAAGTGAAGCCTGGAAAACTTTCAAAAGTCTAATGAAGGATACCCAAGAAAACATTCGACTGAGGTTAATTAGCATGGATGAGTGGAAAAAAGTATTATAAAACACTACTGACAGAAAAGAGAGTAGAATTTCTGGTGATAGAACTACACGAACACACGATTAGCCAACAAGTAATAACAACTGAACAAGTATGTAGAGCTTTTAAAGGTAAAAAACGGAAGCTGGCTCCGAAGGACTTCAAATTGAGCTGGTAAAATACGCTCCAGTGATTTTACACGAAATTTTAAGATCCCCATTAATGTAAACGAGTCCATACTATACCCTTATACAAAAAACGAGACAAAAAAAGTGCGGAAATTATTAAGGCATTAGCTCAGCAGGAAGGCTATAATTATGTAGAATTTCAAAAACATGACTGGAAGAAACAACACCCGAATCAAAAGAAAAAGTGGATTTCGTGCTTGCCGATCAATATCTTTTGTTTGAAACAACTATGCGAAAAAAGCATAAGCCATGGACTGGAAATTAACACAGTACCTGTAATAAAACTGTAGAATACCACAAGAGCCGCTGGAATCAATGAGATTTACGTAAGAGCTGTCAAAAAGGTTTACGAAAATAGTGCAAGTGCTGATAAAATTGGCAGTAAAGTATCAGATGATATCAGAATGACCAAAGGCTTGAAACAGGGTTATGCAGTGCCTACTGCGCTGTTCAAAATATACATTAAGGAAGTCTTAAAAGGGGAAAAAACACTGCGAAACCATGGGTGTTCCCATTAATTACAACTTCCTTTATACACAATTATTTGCAAAAGACCAGGTCGTTGTAGCACTAAACGAACAAAACCCTAACCAAATCATACGAAAATTACATTAACAGCACAACAATTGGAGATTAAATATAAACCTCGAGAAGACTAAACAATTAACCAGGAGTTTTACCGGTACTCGTGACAGACGTACGTGTTTGATTTTTCACCAACATTAAACTCGGAATTCGGGAGGTGTTGTGACAAATTGAAGGCGGAGTATGTTGAAGGAATAATAAGCGGTTGCAAAGTTCCCGGAGTGGAATTAAAAATCGAAGTGACTTGTCTACGGAAAATTAATAATAAAAACAAAGTGGTGTAAGGGCAAATAGTAAGGTTAGAAGGTAAGAGTGTAAACAGTGATACGATAACGGAAAGAGGGCAAAGGAAAGTAGGCAACCAAACTTGCACAGAGTGTAGCAAGGGTAGAATACGATCAAAGCGCGATAATAACCACAGCAGGAATGTCGTGCATTGAAAGAGTGGAAGAAATGTTCCAAGAAATCCGAAATAACCAGAAGTCGGTTAACGACAAATTAGACAAATTCATCGAGGATATGCAGGCAATCAAAGCAGAACATACAGCTATAAAGATTAAATTGTCGGAGCAGGAAGAAATAATAAACTTCCTGGAAAGAGAAGTAAGAAAAAAATCTGATAATAAAAGGTGTCGCTGAGGAAAAAATGAAAGCGAAGAACAAACAAAGAAGAAAGTAGCCGAGATATTAGAAGGAATTGGGGTTGCAAGGAAGTACATGAAGGAACTGTTGGTGGCGAAAAGAATTGGAGAAAAGAGAGAGAACATAACGAGACCAATCATTATTAAAAGAATAAAGGAAACGACTAAAGGGCTGATTTTCAAAAACACGAAGAACTTAAAAAATACGATTATATGGATCAAGGGAGACCTGCCTAAGAAAATACAGGAAGAGAGGAAAGAACTAGTGACAAATATGAAGGAGGCCAGGCAGAAAGGGCTCAAAGCATTCATAAGGTAAGACAAACTAATAGTAGAAGGAGAAGAAAAAAATAACATATTCAACACCAGCCAGAAACGCACAATACAAGAGAGGTCTCCAAGTGGAGAGTTATTTAAGGAACAAATAAGGAAAATTACAAGAACGCAATGGAGAAAAACTACTAAGCGCAGATAGAAGAAGGATTAAATATGACGACAATGGCAAAGAACAAGGATATAACACAGGGATAAAGAAGGGAATAAAAAGGAAAAGATGCAGTATGCAGCATAGGTACTTGGCATATTAAAAGCTTGAGTGGAAAGGAACAAAAAATGATTAACGAGTTTGAAAGATCTAGAAAAATCCTGTTAGGGATAACGAAGACAAAAAGGAACGGGAAAGGGACTGAACTACTGGGCAAACACTTATTAATATACAGTGCGATGGAAATAACGCAAAGAGAGAAAAAGGGGGTAGTCAGGAAAGTTGTTACTTTAATGACAGTTTGAGAATATAGTAAATTATGTTATCAAGAGCAAAAACGAAGCTTTGTGTGCTGAGCCTGTTGAGCTTGGCTGCTTGGAAAACAATGGCCCGGTTTCTACTCTCCTTTCTCTAACCAATGAAGTTTCTTTAAAATTTGAATAAGTATAGCTTTATCTGATCTTAGCAAGAAGAAAATTTCTTGTCATGGTAGTTAGAGAGTATTGACAAGAGTAGAAATCAGCTCAGCAAATTTAACAGAAATTTTTATGAATGAATTTGCAACAGACACATGAAACTGTACATCATTAAGGGCAGTGGCGTACCTAACAGGGGGTGGAGGGGGCGGTCCGCCCGGGCCTCATCTTATAGGGGCCCCCCCAAATGGGCCATAATAATTATACAAATTATACAAAGAAGTAAAAATAGAAGAAGCATAGAAATTGGGAAATTGAACATGTTTGGTAAAAACTGGAAGCAAGGAAGATAAAAACAAGATCATGCAAAACAAAAAAAAACTGAGACTGATTAAACATGAACAAGTATATATAAACAACGATCTAACAAAAGAAGAGATGCGTATACAACGCGAAATCTGAAATAGAGCAAAAGAAGAAGCAAGCAAGGGCAACCAAGTTAAAACCGGATACCAAAAAATTCTATACAAGGACAAATGTGAAAATCGAACGAAGATAAGCACATCCTAGAAGAAATCTAAAAAAACTACCAGAATACATCACTATAAAACCGACACTAAGAACAAAACCAGAGAAAGAGGTAGTGAAACAGGCAACGAATCGAATATGCTAAAAAAACAAATATAATAGGAGACAAATCTAAATTCTTTCTGGGCTGCTGGAACGTCCAAACAATGGCCGATATAAGCAAAACCGAACAAATCTCAAGAGAATTGACAAAGTCCAAGATTAAAATACTCGGACTTAGCGAAACTAGGTGGAATGGAATAGCAAATATGACACTTGCAAATGGAAACCAAATACTCTGCCCAGGATATAAAGACGAAACAGCAAAAACGAAAGAGGTGTAGCTATTATAACAGATAAATCAATTAAAAAAAGCTTACTGGAATGAGAAGGCAAAACAGAAAGGATAATATGGGCACGGTTTAAAGGGAAATACAGAAATATAACGATTATAAACTTCTATAGCCCTACAAATGATAAACACAAAGAAACTAAAGATACTTTTTATGAGGAACTTCAAGCAAACTGGGAGATTATACAACGGAAATAACCAAGGGACATAACATTATTAATGGGCGATCTAAATGCAAAAGTAGGCAAAGACAATGAAGACAAGGAAAACATCATGGGAAAACACGAAATGGTGAAAATTAACGAAAATGGTCGTAGACTAGTAGACTTCTGCTTGACAAATAATTTAGTTATTGTTGGTACCTTATTCAGACACAACGACAATCACAAAGCAACTTGGATATCACCTGGAGGTATCTATAGAAACCAAATTGACCATATAATGTTTGAAAGAACATGGAGGAATTTCCTACAAGATAGAAGAATAGAAGAGTAATGAGGGATGCAGATGTAGGAACAGGCCATCAACTTCTTAGAGCCAAAATAAAAATAAGCTTGAAGAGCAACAACATTCTACCGGTACGCATAAAATTTAATGTTGTTAAATTAAAAGAAAAAGAAGAAATACTGGGGGAGTATAAGAAGAACGTGCAAAAGAATATCGGAGAAATTAACCCACGTAGAAACCTTTCGGTGGAGAACATTTGGCAGAATTTCAAAGATGTAGTAAAGAAAAGCGCAAAGGAAACAATTGGACACAAAGTCGAAAAACAAAAACCATGGATAACAAACACTACATTGAATACAATCGAAGAGAGGAGAAGAATAAAAAGGAAATGGTTGAATACAGAAGACGAAACAAGAAAAAACCAAGTACATAGAGAATTTTGGAATAAAAAGAGAGAAGTAAAAAAGAGGGCAAGAAAAGACAAGAGAAACTACCCTGAAAACCTGTTAGAAGAAGCAAAGAAAGCAACCAAAAAAAAAAGATATAAAATACCAGTACGAAGTAACAAAAAGAATTACGGGAAAAAGAACCAAGCCAATTAATAGAATTCAAGGAGCAAACGGATAAATATTCAAAAGCGAAGGCGACATCATACAAAGGTGGACAGAGTACTTTGCTAAAATGTGCAAGAAGAAAGAAACAAGAGATATAATAGATGAACTAGAGAGAAGCAAGCCGCTAAACATAAACCAAGACAAAATTACAATGAGGGAAATCCAGGAAGCAATTGTCAGTAGAAGAATGGTAAAAGCGCAGGCGTGGATAATATCCCCATACAACTTATTAAAGCAGACAAAAAAAGATCTATAAAAATCCCATCACACATCCTTATGAACAAAGTCTGGAATATGGAAATGCCACCACGAGGATTGGTCGCAAGTAATAATATAAAAATTCCGGAAAAAGAAAACCTCACACGATGCGAAAACTCAACACCAATAACCCTCCTATGCATGGCTAGTAAAGTATTGTGTAAAATAATATAAACAAAATGAAAACTGCGGTAGACCAGACTAAAGGAAAACTACGCCGGCTTCCGAGCAAGGCGCTCATGCGTAGATCAAATATGCCCATTGAGGCTAATACTCGAACAAACCAAAGAAATGGGGAAAAGCAGAGATCAACTTTATAGATTTCGAAAAGGCATTTGACTCAGTAACGAGGGAGAACATGTGGAAAATTCGTTGCATTTGAACTACCAAAAAAAAATGATAAAAATTATGTATGAAAACTTTTCAGCAAAAGTAGAACATGCAGGCAAACTGACCGAAAAAATTATTATTAAGACAGGAGTTAAACAAGGGTGCGTTTTATTACCAACTCTATTTCTAATCATCATACAGATGATACAGAATACAGGAAATAATATATTTGTAATAAATTGGGGTACATTTAACAAACTTGGTGACCTTGAGTTTGCGGACGACATATGCCTAATAACTAAAAAAAAACCAAATGCAAAGAAAAACAATAAGACTCAAAGAAGTAGCAGAGCAAGTTGGTCTTAAAATAAATGAGAAGAAGACAAAGATCGTAAAAGACGGAGAGGAGAATGGAAAAAGTATAAGGATAGAGCTTACAAATATTGAAGAGGTTGAAGAATTCTGTTACTTTGGAAGTGTTGTGGATAAAACGGGAGGCTATCAAAGAGACATAAGAAGGAGAATAGAGCAAACCCAAAAGTCGTTTAATATACTGGGCAAAATATGGAATTAAAAAAGTATTACAGTTAAAACAAAATACGGCGCAGAAACATGAACATTAAATAAACAAAGTATGCGAATGTTACACACATTCACTAATAAATGTCTAAGAAAAATCCACTAAATATTCTGGCCCGATAAAATAACAAACTTAAGGTTATGGGAGATATCAAACCAAGAATAGAGATAACAATTAGAAACAGAAAATGGGAGTGGATTGGACATATATTAAGAAAACCACACAACAACTTAACTAGAAGGACACTATATTTCAACGTAGGAGGGAAACGGAAGAAAAAATGTAAAATATAGCTAAGCTTATCATTAAAAAAAAACTCAAGTTACAATAGTTTGACCCCCTACGTTTGGACCTACTTTAGCAATGAAAGTTTTTCGGTGAAGTGTCATTTATATTATAAAAACTGATATTTTTTGTAATTTTAAAATACTGGTAGATTGGATGTTTGATTGTAAACACGAAAGCACGTTTGTGTGAAGCTTGAATATGGGGCCTCCAAAAAATCCCGCCCCGGGCCTCATTTGGTGTAGGTACGCCACTGATTAAGGGTGCAGCGACTTTAGAATCTTTAGATTCTCTCAAGCCTGGAGTCTGGGTTGAAGAAGTTAGTGGAGTGGGGAGCTAATCGCGGAGCTCGTCTGGCGGTGTTAAAGCAGGTGTGAAGATATTTGATGGACATGTGCAGTAATCCAAGCTTTCTTTATTGAATGTTGTTATTAGGACAGCATTGGCAAGGCAGTGAAGTATGTATGGGAGGCGCGTGGATTTCTTACAGATGATTTCGTTGGCATTGCGGTGATCTTGAGTTCTTGATGTCTTGATGGTGTGGACGACGACGGTGGTTGACGAATTGATGGTTGAATTCAGATGGGTGCCGGTGGAACACGAGGGTTTAGAGAATTGTTGTTGGAATTTGGGGTTTGGTAGATTATTGTTGCTGGGAATTATGATTTGGTGGAAATTGTTGTTTGAAAGTATGGATTGTTGGACGATTTGATATAGGAGTAGGTGGAGGTTGAAGTGGAGGTAAAAATGGTTTATTTCAGAACCACAACCCCCGCATTTCGCGATGCGGGAGGATTTGGGAGGAAAAAAGATGGGAAAGGAAGGGGGTTATCCGTAGATGACGGACAGAAGTTGAATTTCAGCAAGAGTGGAGTGGTTGTCTTCGGGGAATCTCGGGCCCAAATAACAACGGTGGCGGAGTTGATGCTGGATGCCTGCACCCTCACCACCATAGCAGGCCTTGCGGAAGAGGCCGAGAAAGTTGAGATCTGCCGGGCCTGCGCCCCGACCCTAAGCGCAGGGTGCCGGTAGCTGGAGTGGGGACAACTGCTACCCGACCTCCCAACCGAGTGTAGAGTTGTTGTTGGTGGAGTCAGCTGCTTACTATTCAACTTCAGTGCATCACCCCACGGACGGAAACGGGTTCACAAGTATTCGTTTATATTAGAAATATCTATATAGGAACATTCAGATTAACGAGGAGGATCTCTTATTGGTAAGCTTCTGGTAAAGCGTGGATCGACAATTTCAGGCTTTTGTAATAAAACCTTTCAAGTTTTGGCAACATTTTGATTTTCCCGAAATCTTCATTTCTTTCAATCTTTTCGACCAAAATGGATCCCTGAGTTGACGTTTCACTATCTGCCTTTTGTGTTCATATCACAAAATAGCAAACGCCTTGCCCTGTAATATTTAGTTGTCCCTGAATTTGGTAATAATAGGGATGGTTTCGTTTAAGAACGAGTTTATTATGCACCAATTCAGCAAATTTAATTTTTTTTTGCCAAAACCGCTTCCTTTGGAGTATAATTATGTAAATTATGTGGTCCCAAAGAATATTTTACTTCCACTATAGCATCAGGCCCCACTAAGGCATCCGGACTTGCAGCAAGAATACCTGTTTTATAAAAAAAAGGCCGCACGCTTATGGTGTAGGTAGATGCTTATTTACTTCTTTGAACAAGCTTAGAGCATATTTTCATGATCATTTTCCCACCGCGTATGTTTATTGCCACCAAATGAAACGTGCAATAATTTTGTAATTGTTTTTGCACAAGATGTGGTTGGTCGCATAGGACATATTTCCCCGAAGTGAGAAACTGTAAGTCTATTTGTTCTTTGCTCAAACCATAGCGGAATTGCCTTTTGACCAACAGTAGCCCTTTCAATTTGAGATACTTTAGTCTCTGTCATTATTAATGAGATTAAAAACTCTTCACTTTTTGTTTTGAACTCATCTTTAGTCATGTCAGCCTTATGTGAATAATTAGCCTTTTGTACTTCCCCATAATCCATATCAGGCCTACAGTTATTGTTTCTTTTTCTGTTTGATTTAGGTAATAAATATGTTTGTTTTTGAATTTCTTAGAAAAGAACACAAATGCTTATTAAAAGGGGTTATAAATCCTTGTGAAACATTTAAAAGAACAAGTACAATGTTATTGTTAGTACAGTTATGTCTTTGTGTTCAAGAAATGGCCGATAAATTTAACAAAAATACTCAAAATAATGTTTTATTATGTATCCGACAGGCACGTTATCCGCATAAGTTGACCACACTGAAAATATGTTTTTTCTTTTAAATTTATTTGAAAAGAATATCTGAAATATGCATAAATTAATGGAATTTATTATATTTAATAAAAAAAATGTGAGACCAACTATCTTAGATTGGAATATTTGAGCTTCTATGGTTTTTCCAGAATTTGTTTCCAATTGGAAGCTAATTTTGATTGATATTTTACTATTTTAATTTTGACCATTAGCGTAAATATTAAGTAAAATATTAAGCATTATCACAGAAAATTACTATTTATTAAACCCCCACACATGCTCGGCTTTTTGAGCCAAAAGCTCTACTTTAACTGATTTGTATAATTGTATAATGTATCTCTGTCTTATCAGCTTCATTCGATTTCTAACACTCTTTGTTCTACTCAAACACGGATGTTTTTTGAGCCTGTATATTTTCCCACTTTTTCTTATATAATTAATGAAATGCAAATTTTTAATACTAAATGATAATAATGTAAAAAGACTAAATTTCACTGATATCACTGCAAAGTAAATTGCAATAGTAAGATGTACTTGCTGCACATGTTGGAATACATGCCTTCCTATGGTCACCACTATTGCTCCGCCTTATTTTTAAGTGCAACTTCTTATCGCTCGGTTTCGTTTTTTAAAATGCAGGAGGCGCTACTAAATAGACCTATTTTTTTCTAAATGCATCCCAAAATTACTGACTTATTTATAAATGTATATGAAAACTCAAATAAATATGTGTAGCCTTTTATCATGTCTAATGGAGATACATGATGAATGTTGTAGTAATATCTTTTAAAAAAATACAAATTTTAAATATTAGAATTAAATAAAAAACCGCTTGTCGCTCCTTTTATACATCTGTATTTTTTTGAAAATATACAAAAACAAAGAAATGGCGCTTAAATTACTACGGTCCTACCAATATGTAGCTGATGAACGCTCATAGTTTTAGATTACTAGTTTTTTTAGATTTACTTGGGTTACGGTTAAATCTTGTGATTTATACAATTGTTCAGGGGTTTTTTGGTGTTTTTTTGCTAACAAAAAATAAAAGCCGCTGACGCCTTAAGTGTAAATGTATGACTTTGGACTCGCAAAAAATTTAGACACAATTTAAGCAATATAATAATTTATTGAACACACTTCGAAATTTGCAACAACTACGACTTCAACAAAACTAGCAAATGAACTAAAAAGCAACTTCTCAAACATTGTACTCAAATTTATAACTGAATGTTTATCGCATGACTTTCTTTGTTTCAAATAAAATGATTTTAAGCAGCTTTTATTGCATTAGCATGATGTCATGTGTTCGTTGGAAAACATCATGTAAAACAAGTAGCGACTAAGCAAAAATGTATAAGTAAGTAATATTAAATGCACTTATACGGGTAATCTTTTCTTCTAATAAGTTCACCTATTAAACTGGTAAATGTTCCGTTAGATTGAATTGCCTGATGTCTTCTAATTTAAGGTTAAAATCGTTAACTTCTTCATCGTCGTACAAGAAAACTAAGCGACTAAGGAAAATTCTGGTTGCAGATTTGCGTTCATGCCTCATAAAGTAAGACGTCTACCTGAAGCTTTTAATGCAATTTAGGGATACCCTGTATAATATCAAAGTAAGAAAAATTGTAGAAAGTTTTTAAACGCAAATAAAGGAAAATTCAGGAAATCAAAATGCAGAATAGAATCTCAAAATTTAACATTTATTTTTAAATTGTGAATAATTAAAATTTCAAATTCATAATTCTTCTATCTTTATTCTTGAATTTAAATAAATTTAATTTATATAAGGGTGTCAGAATTTCTTTAAAATTTCAAAAACAATTTTTACAAATTTTAAATGTAAATTAAAAAAATAATGTGACCGACGGAATTCAAACTTGACACTTTTTTATAATAGAAATTAAAAATTCAGAACTTGCAAATACAAATTTGAATTTTCTAGATCATAGATCATTAAAACTTGCAGTTGTTATTAAAAATTTAAATTTTAGTAAAGAATTTTGTATTATTTTTTTAAAAAGTAGGCGGTTGATGCAGAGTTCACCCCCTTGCTCTACTTGCACGCTCAAATAAATATTTCTAGTCTTACAAAGCCCTTATTATTTCGTTAATAAGTGAACAAAACAATTAACTAACTGAATTGTCATGCATTCTATATTCGTAATCGACAGCTTGGACAAATTATAAAAAATAAAAATAAGAAAAACCTCAACTAGTTAAAATATTATAGTTAATTCAAGTACTCATAAAACATTTTCTTGTGCAAGGTCTTTCGTGGAAGTAAAATTAATATTTAAATTTTGAATTCAACAAATTGCAAAACTAATTTAATAACAGTAATAAAATATTTATAAACTCGATTATTAGAACAAACAT
>VTPC01008192.1:0-13029 GCA_011009095.1 Ignelater luminosus
TTGTCATTGATGAACAGCTTTTTCCATTTCGAGGAAGGACAAAGTTCACCATTCTAAACCAGCGAAGGAAGGGATCAAGATTTGGTGGATTTGTTACGCTGACAACTCTTATCCATTTACTGATCAAATTTATATTGGGAAGTCACCATCAGGACGAGAAATCAACCAGAGCGAACGAGTCGTGCGGGATTTGGCCATTTGGTACAAAAATTCAGGGAGAAATTTCACTATGGACAACTTTTTTGCACGTTGCCGATAGCACGATTACTGCTTTCGTGGAATTTATCAACTGTAGAAACTTTGAAACAAAACAAGGCATGTATACCACCAGAAATGAAAGCCAACACCAAGCGTGAACCACAATCATAGCCTTTTGGATTCGCTGAAGACTGAAAGGTTAAAATGTGCTCATATGTGCCAAAGAAGAATAAATCCATAATCTCGCTGTCAACTATGCATAGTGATGATAGTGTGAGTGGGGCCAAGAATAAACCGGAAATCATCCACTATTACAACAGCATGAAAGGCGGTGTTGATAACATGGACAAAATGGTAAATCATTATTCCACAAAACGATGTTCTATAATATGATTGATGTAGCATGCTTTGCTAGTGATATAATTTTTACATCCAACAACCCTTTAGCTAAGAAATATTTGCACAGCCGCCGAACTTTCTGTCAGGAACTGGAAAAAAACCTAGCAATGCCTTCCATAGAATCCAGATCACAAATGACCCATGTAGTAAAAATATTTTTAACGGGACTTGCAATTGAATTAATGCTTGGTCATCCAATTGCAAGAGCACCATCAGCATTAACCAGTGTCTTTCATTCACAGGGTGCTAAAGGACGTAAGCTAGTCGTCGGTTCATGTTATATCTGTCGATCACACAATAAAAGATAAGGGAAAACAAGAAAATCTCGCCACGTTTGTAATCGAGCTATATGTGACGAACACACGGAAACAATTTCTAAATGTCATACCTGTGACTTATGATAAATGTTTCAATAAAATAATGTAAAATGTTTTTTCGTTTTTTTTTCTCCCTTTGTTTTATTTAGGAAATATATGAATAAAAATCAAGCAAAAATAAACCTGCTATTTTAACAGAAAGTATGAAGGTATCGTACACGTGTTTCTATCCGTGCATAAACGTAATTTTAAATGTAGGAGCCTAATAGTCGGCCTTTTCGTATTGCAAGCTAACATTTTTTCAATTAACTACCTTCCTTGTTTTAAATAATAGTTAACAAAAAACATTAAAGTAAACTAAATTTTAACAGATCTTGAGAAAAGTAGTAATAAATTAAATTTACTTCTTACTGGTTTAAATTTGTTACAATTGTAGAACAATTGAAATCTACTTGTAAATGCTAAGTTTGCATTTTCATTCCGCATGCAATAGTCTTGACTAATAGCTTCTTTTGCTTATTAATGTCCGCATGAGTCTTTGAAGATAAAGTGACGTTTATATTTAGTCTAGAAGCTTGTAAAAATTATTGTTTCTAATAATTAGCATTATTTGGACAAATTTCTTTTAAATTTTAATTTTTTTTTATAAAAATGATTTTTTAAATTTATTTTTCTATTTTTTCATTAGATGACATAAAATTATCTTATAAAAGCTTGCTAAAATCTCAAAAGAATTATCAAATGGCTTTAGATTTATTTCTTGTTTCATTATATAGATTTGCTTTTAGAAATTACAAAATTAATGTAATCAAAGTGAAATTGAATGTTACCATAAAATAGAATTGCAAAACATAGCCCTAATCAAAATTGACATAACAGCAAAATTCTTTGTTGTTATTTAATTTGAACTACTTTTTAAATTTTTCCAAATATTACTCAATTTTGTCAAATTTCTGAAAACTACGACAGTAAGCAATTACTTAAAATAGTTTCAAAAACATCGGTTGGCAGAAATGTTAACTCAAACTAATTTGGTAAGAAGGTTACATAATCAACTGTCATGTCATGTCAATGTTTAATAGCTAAAGTTATATGTGATTAATTGATGTTCATGTTGAAATCAAATATACTAAGCTTCTTCCCAATAACTAGATTTGAATATTTATAAAGTACTTCTAAGATTGATTTTCTCACCAGACATATCTTTAACAGGAAGACACCTTTCTCTGCACTATCAGATCATTGAAGGGTAAAGCACGCTTCGTAATGTTGTAGAAAGGAGAAATTGTTCAAACTTCCACAGTATCAGCAGTATTATTCTTGTCAATGAATTTATTATAAATACAAGAAATGTTAAATGAATCAAAGCATTACAATTTTGAAGGTAGTACAATAAAACCCACGCTAGTCGATGCTTGTTTAGAATCAGAATTCATATCCATATCTGGTGAAACACACAACTGAAAAAAAAACAAATACATTCATTGATTTTGTATTTCAGAAGTATCTTCGACTTGAAAATCTCTTATATCTTAAACTTTACTGGAAATACGTCATTAAAGAAATTCATGAATTGAAGTTTTTAAATTAGCCCCTATTTTACTAGAAACAAAAATCTTGTTAATTACAGCAAAGTTGGAAAAGCATTGTTTGCTGTAATAAGCTTACATGTAATAAGCTTTCGGAATTATTATCCGGAAATACTCACTCCTAAATTAGGGAGAGAAAATATATAGAAAAATTAAGTGTTGCGAGTTTGTGAATGCGGTCATGCGAACACACAGTGTTATGAAGTTCGATACTTTACCTACTTTGTGTTTCCAACTTTTAACTTTGGACAACAGGATCTACCATTTGCTTTCAACGATATCGCAATTAAAACTTACAAATTCAAACTAATTCTTTTGCGATGTAACTGGCGAACAGTTAGCTCTGTTTCAAGAGGGATCGTTAAGAAAGTACAGTTTCAATATAAATTTCTCACATTCTTTCACGTAGATGGATTTTAAGACGAATTTGTGATTCACAGTCTCATTTTAGCTTTGTTTAAATAGATAGATTTGTCCTAAGATATTTTAGATACTTTTGTTTTTAGTTGTACGGAAAAAACTTAGGGATTATGAAAATATTTTTGTAAATTCACCAATCACATTGCCTATTCCTTAACCTCTACTTGGTTATTGACGTTATTTTTGCAAATAGTGCGAGTATCTAAAACTACGAGACAATCGGGGTTATAAACAGCTAGAGGTTATAAAAAGGGATTTTATTTGTTTTTTACTGCTTGACTATTTTGACAACTTATTTTATCTTGTTTAAAATTGAATTATTCAAAAAAAAAGTGTCGAATGGGTTACAAATAACGGGAAGGGTATTGGGTCAAAAGATACTCTAAAATCCCATTTTATACATCCCTTCTTTCTTCTTAAAAAAGTGAGTTTGAGATAGCACTATGAAATACTGCAAAACGTTATTTTTAGTTTTTATGTACGAGATAGCAAAATGCACTTTTATGTAATTTACTTGATTTGTTGTGAAATTTGCTTAAAAACATTTTTCAGCTGCATACAAAAACAAGTAGATTCAACTATTTTTAAAAGCTATCTACTAACTAAATTACCTAACATGTCCCTTTATGTACATGGGGCAATCTAGACAATTTATCACCAGAATAATAAAACCTCATCAATATCATCAAGTTAGGAGTCACACAGTTAAGAAAATTTCAATGACAAGCTTCATCTTGAAATGCTATTAGTTTTGAAAACACGAAGGACATTTTCTATCATTCTAGCTTAATTTAAAATTATTGTGTAAATACAAAACTTAATTTAGCAGTTACTTTGATTACCAAGGTTTTTCTTATAAATTACTAAATCATGGTGTTATTAAAATGCCGGTCCTTGGGAATCACGTAAAATTTAATACCAAAAAAAAAGTTCTTAGAAACTGGACTCCTGGAGAAAATCACAAAACTTGTAAACGATTTCTTAATTAAATTTTTTAGGGAACAGTCTCTAATTGATATCGAAGATTTAAAATCCATTCGTTTGGTTTGAAAGTTTCTATGTTCACAGTTCCTTACAGCTTCTAAACGGCAACGTTTACTATTTCGTGTTGATTTTTTATCCGGTAACCGAAATAAATGCCACAACTTTGCAATTTTAAATACTTTACAGTACTACTTTATTTTTACGAAATCAAACTTGTCAAACTAAACAAGAATAAGTTATCGTTGCTTGGTTCTTACAATAGTTTATAAAAACATTTCTTCTTCCCCGTTTATCATACTAAAACAGAACTCAATAATCTATTAATGCTGCCACATCATCTTGTTAGGACCATTTAGCTAAATGTATGGAGCAACTCTTTTAGAAGCACCCAAAAAGCCGATCAACTGCTTTTGGTTCCCTTCAGATATACACTCACTTCAGTAACTTATATAACTGAACTATGTTCAAAAGGAACTATTTGGTGGTGTCAAAATCAAGTAAGCGTTTAATTTGAGAAAATTCATGCTTGCTCTCTATCTTCATGGAAAACAAAAAAACTGCCCTGAATCTCATTCTTTAGAAAGCCATTGAACTATGAAAAACTTAAGGTTTGTTTTTGGCGAGTATTCAGTAAGTCATGGGCTTCTCCAAAAAACAAAACAAAAACACTAATAAATATATCTCTAAAATAGGTAAATTCTCTCTAATTTAACCGATTTAATTCGTCCCGTTAGTGTACTTGCTGAAAAAAAAAACTCCAGGTTCAAGAATCAAGTTTAAGTCAAATTTTTTTTAAACATTAACAATCGAGCACTTTAAACCGATAATAAACCTTCATATCAGACACATGAATTCGTAATTTCGCAGTTCCAAAACCAAACCTATTGGATTGGTATTAGAAGTCACAGTCAAACCATTTTGTGTCTGATGGCAGCGTGTCAGTGTCGACTTTGTGTACATTCTCAATTAAAAATCCGTCATTTTGATAAGCTGACTTAATCAAAGCGTAAACGCGACCAAAAAACTAATTTGGTTTTTTTGAAAAGTAGTTTCTCGTCAACGTTTACATGCAGAGTTACATTTTCTGCCTACAAAAAAATTTGTTTTGGTTCATTATTGAATATCTAAATTTGCATTTATTGATTCTTATAGCAATAGCAGCGCTAGGATTATTGGAGTACCTCTTTGCAAGGGCTTTAAATACGCTAATCACTAATATTAGATTCATTTTATCCTAACGCTAGTGCACTGTGCACCAAAGAAAGTTGAAACAATCTCAATCCAAAAGAGTGACAGTGGTACAACGGTTGCAGCAAGAAGCTAACAAGCCCAAGCCTGCAATGCCATCTACCTCTAATTACAACAAACCTTAAGAACCCGCGAGGCCATCCACCTCTAAAACCGATACAGACGTCACCAAAAAGTCTAATGACAAACAAATCAAAGCAAAAAAGCTGAAACCTACAAACAACGAGCCGACCATCAACGACATGATAAAGATGCTCAGTGAATTTCAGACTGAAATGAGAAATAATTTCAGCCAGTTATACAAAAGGGTGGAAAAATTAGAAAAATCTAGAATCTATCAAGACAAGTTAACCAAAACCAACCATGAGTAATCCGTTCCTACGCATCATAGCTTGGAACGGAAATGGACTAAACCAACGAGTCCGAGAACTAGAAATATTTCTGTCAACAAATCATATCGATATAGCGCTCATATCAGAGACACACTTTTCTAATAAAAATAACATCAAAATAAGAGGCTATGGTGCTTATTGGACTACATAATATTAAGACAAAACATCCAGTACTTCCAGCAAGAGGAAATCAGAGAGCAAGAAATACAAGCTACTATTATTACTATTAAAAGTAATGGAGCTCAGATAAACATTGGCGCCGCATACTGTCCACCAAGACATAAATTGACACAACAACAATACAGAGATCTGTTCTCGAAACTAGGCCCAAGATTTATCATTAGAAGAGACTTCAATGTTAAATACACAGCTTGGGACTCAAGATTAATAACACCCGGTAAAGGCAGTGAATTACTGAGTTCTATTAACACTGCAAAATGCAATTATCATTCAGGCCACGAGCCCACTTACTGGCCTACTGATAACAACAAAATCCCAGACCTGTTGGACTTTTTCATCTCCAGAGAAATCCCAACAAACATGATCGAAACTGGAAGCTTATGTGAACTTACATCTGATCACACTCCAGTCCTATTAACTTTAAGTGCATCAGTCATCAAAAAGATTAAGAAGCAAAACCTTACTAATAAATATACTGATTGGAATAAATTCAGACTTGTGTTAGAAAATCTAATCAATTAAAGTCTAAAACTCAAAACTGCAGAAGATCTTGAGCTGCAAGCACAAAATCTAATAGAGCAAATTCGATCAGCTGCAAAAGAAGCTATTCCTGCAGAGAGAGAAAAGACTGGGCATGAACTAAATTACTCTCTTGAAATTAGGGACATGATAAAAGAAAGAAGAGTATGGCATAGAACCAGAAATGTTGCAGACAAAAGAAAATTCAATCACATCAGTAACCAGACCAATCAAAAAATCAAAGAATATAAACAGAATTGCTTCAAAAAATACCTTAGTAAATTAAGCCTGGAAGCCGATCAAGATTATTTACTATGGAAAGCAACTCGCATATTCAAACGACCAATCAAAAACGCACAAAATCAATGGGTCAGACGCAATGATAAAAAAGCTGAATTATTTGCTCAACGCTTAGCTAGTGTGTTTCAGCCTAACGACATACACTCTACAATAGATACAACACCTGCTTATCAACCTGAAATAGCTATGAAGTTGATTTCTCCAATGGAAGTTGCCTTGGAAATAAACAACAATCTCAACCCTAAAAAAGCTCCTGGAATTGGTGAAATTTCACCTGGCTTACTGAAAGAACTGCCACGTAAAGCAATCATTATGTTGACTTACATATTTAATGCCTGCTTAAGACTCAAACGCATTCCGGAATGTTTTAAAATGGCACAAATAATTATGCCTAAAAAACCTGACAAACCGGCAGAACAAGTTGGATATCTAAATTGTTTGAAAAACTACTGATAAAACGTTTAAAACCACTAGGTAATATACCAGATTTCCAGTTTGGATTTAGAAATCACCACTCAACAATAGATCAAGTGCACAGAATAATAGCTGTAATGGAAAGTGCCTTTGAAGAAAAGAAATACTGCCCTGCAGTATTCCTAGATGTTTTACAAGCATTTCACAGGGTATGGCATTTAGGACTGATCTATAAGATGAGCAAAATCCTACCGCGGAACTATTGTCAATTACTGAAGTCATATCTTTCTGAAAGAAAATTTAGAGTGGCACATTCTTGGGGAAAACAAAGTCCCTCAAGCAGATTCAGCAAAATACCTCGGCCTTCATCTTGATAGCAGGTTGAATTGGAAACACCATGTTAGACAGAAAGCTGTACAAATCAGACTCAAAAGTAGACAATATACTGGTTAGTCGGTAGACACTCCCAACTTGACCTAAGATCAAAAAGACTGATTTATCAGTCTATAATAAAGCCCATTTGGACATACGGAGTGTAGTTCTGGGGTTGCACTAAGCCATCCAATTAACTGATTATACAACGAAGCCAAAACAAATTTCTTCGAGTGATTACCAATGCGTACCGCTACGTAACTAATGAAGAACTACACAATGACCTTGCAATCAAATGGGTTCACGAAGTTACTCAAGAATACGCAACAAAGCACGAAAGGAGATTATTACGCCACACCTACGTGGAAGTCATCCAATTCTTAGAGAACACGCAAAAAATCAGAAGGTTGAAGCGTACCAAACCACACGAATTGTTATAGTAGTGTTAAACTTAATTTAGTTCAAGTCAGATTGTTTAGTCTTAGGAAATGCATATTGATGTATTTAACCTGCACTCGTCTTGCTTGTTGGTATATAAGCACAATTGAACTGTAGTAATAAATTAATGTAATGAAGATTGTACTTTGCATATCCAATAAAGGATGTTTCTTAAAAAAAAATTGTCCTAATGCTAGTTCTTCTGCTATAAAGATTGTGTGAGGTTAACTATACAGTTTAAATATTAAAGGAGGGCACAGTGAGTCTGCCGTAGATCTCAATGAAATTTTTACTGGAGATTCTACATCGAAAATAGGTCGACAAGTATTTTGCCGTTCGTCTAAATGGGCTCTTCGTGCCTTGCAAAAAATATTATAGATCCGAAAATGGCTGAAATGAGCTTTTACGAAGCCCAGCTGTTGTTTTCTTCAATGAAACGTTTATGGGTTATGGGCGAAAAATATTGGACCCGTATATAAGGATTTTTTGATATACGCACCTGGAAGGCCAAAATAAAATTTACTGTGCCTGTTCCGCCTTTTGTTGTAAATCTTATTCTGGCCTTCCTGGGGCGTATATTGAAAAACCCTTATACACGGGTTGATATTTTTCTTTGTAGAAACATCCATAAAAGTTTCATTAAAATCGGTTACGACAGCTGGGTTTCGTAAAAGCCAATTGTAGCCATTTTTCGACCTATATTCTTTTGCGAGGCACGAAGGGCCCATTTAAATAAAAGGCAAATTACATGTCGACTTATTTTCAATGTAGAATCGCAATAAAAATTTCATCGTGTTATCTGTTGTGGGACATACAGTATTTGTTTATGCCCACAAGGTGAAATATTCAGTGTCTTTATTTTAATTTATAATTGCGTCGCATCAATTGTTTGTATTTTGTCTGTTAAAATCTTTTGTTTTATTCTTTGAAATTATTATGTGTGGCGCAGTTTGGATTCTCTTTCATACTTTATTTTATAGCTTGCCATTCTTTACAATAAACGTAGCTTTAAAGATAATCACGTTTTTAATTAACGCGTTTCGGTTTTAATTTTAAGATGAGCAAACAGCGTTTTCAATATTTGTGTATGAAAAAAGCCATAAAATTAAAATTTCAATATAAAAACATTTTACTTTATGCTTGGCTCATCACATCTGGTAACACTATCAAAAAACTCATAATACGTTACGTTATTATCTAGAAATTCCCAGACCTCAGAATCTTCCCAAGAAGTTAATTAATATAAGATTTTCCCCTGCGCAATATGGCATATAAAAATAAATATTTGTCGTCTGTTATATGAATCCACATTTATTCTCTTTATGTTAATTTATCTGAAATTCGAAAAACGTTTCGTACAGTTTTGTAAACGAAAGGCATGATGTGAATTGTGATAACTTTTATGCTTTTATCCTGTTTACTCTGAAGCTTTATTATCTGTTAATTTAAATAAGGGTACAAAAAGTACGCACACGTTCGTTTGTTTTTCTTCTAAATCCCTTGCTTTATATCGTTCAGTTATCACATCCAAAAATGAGTGTTTGTGTTTGTTAGTAGCTATAGCAAAGCTCAGGAGCTCGTCTCGCAATAAACAATATTTTAAGATCCAAAACGTATTTGTTTGAGGCTATTTGTCCTCGTATATTTATCAACGCACATGAACTTAGAGTTACCCAGATATATCAAAATCGATATTTCTTAAGTGAAGGTACAATAAATCATTTTAACGTTCGCTCATAGATGCTTCGCCTACCTAATAAAGTAATAACTTTCAGAAAATAATTCACGTTGCCTACACAAAAAATTATTGCTACAATATTTATTTTTAAAATTAAATCCGAGTTGTTCATTTCTTTGTAATATGCATTTATAAATTTTAATTTTTTTCGAACAATTGTTTAAACTAGCAGAGTAAATATTTAGCATTTCCGAGCTTTTTACTCAAGAAAATTAATATACTGAAGCAGTACGAGGTTTCGCAGTTAAAAAGTAATTCAAATTTCTTTGATTCTATATTTTTATTTCTTGTTTCTTTTTTATAGCAATATTCTTTTGTTTCCTTGTACCCTCGTCAAATCGTCATTCCTCGCTTCAGGTTTTTCAATCTCTAAAATATTAAATATGGAACATAAAAAATTAAAAAAATGATATATTAGTCCCTTTTAAGGTCTAATAATAATATCGAGAATTTAATATTAACAAAACGAGAGACGGTAATATTAAAAAAGATATTACAGTTATTCTGACGTTGCATCAAAGAATTTGTCATGCCGAATAGTAGATTTTTACGCATATAACTTTACGGAAATAAAATTTGTTTAAATTCAAACGTCTTGGGTAAGCATTGGATTGTTATTAATGGGTTTGACAAATCAATATTATTTCCATAAAAAATTGCTACCTCAATAACATTCTACAGTCCGACTTAACAAAACTAACAGAAAGAAGGAATGCAAGGGGTGAGCTTAAAGTATGTGAAAATTTTTTATTTTTGTATATAAAATCTGCTGTAACAAAACTTCAATAAATATTTAATTTTATGATCAAAAACTAAACATGTACACTAATGTTTCATTGCTGTATAATTATAAAATAGAAAATGGACCTTTTTCTCCAATTTTTCTTAAGTTAGATTTAAT
Source organism: Ignelater luminosus (assembly GCA_011009095.1). Classification (NCBI taxonomy): domain Eukaryota; kingdom Metazoa; phylum Arthropoda; class Insecta; order Coleoptera; family Elateridae; genus Ignelater; species Ignelater luminosus. The sequence goes on from VTPC01008192.1 coordinate 10,410, forward strand.
CTTTCTTACCATGTTCTGAACAATATCTATAGGCTAACGTTTTTGATCGCCGATTAGGCCTCCCAGCCTTATAAACAAGTCTCGATAGTATTGACTAAAAGAAAGGCCTTGTTTTAGGTATATTTGTGGGGTTGGTCTCTTTAATTACAGATCTGGCGTTTTTCTGCTTTAATCAGTCTCGAGTCGTGGCAGCATAGTGACTGCTAGCTAGGGTCAGGCAAAACGACATGATGGATTTTAATGAATATCAGCAATAAGCAAACATCCACGCTGATATACTTGAGCTTTAATAGCAGGACCAGCTGAAGGTCTGAATACTGGTTCAGAAATGCCTTTATCCGAGATGACTATCTAAAATAAGACTTTTTGTTCAAATTTCGCCCTTGGTTTAAGTTTTGTTGTCCGGAACATTGTTCTTCTTGTTGCTAATAAAATACCCATCATTTCCTGGCAAATTGGTGCTGGTGAAAGTAACATAACATAACATAACAGTGCAAGTATTTCCAAGTTAAAAACTCTTTTCTTAATTTCCAGCTTGCTATATTTTGCTTCTGTTTATATTATACAAAGTTGTTTTTTCTTAAAATACTTTGTATACAATCCTGAGAAACACTGTACTTTGGCGCTAATTTGTGTTGTAGTGTTCCAACTTTATTTTCAACCCTTAATACCACAACTCTTTGGTGCTATTATTCAAACGTGGTGGTCTATCACTTTTTGGTGTTTTCTCAACAGTTTCTATTTCCCCATCGTTTAATGATTTTGTATATAGTGAAACTTGCAATCTTTCTGTTTTTAAAATGCTCGACTGCCTGTTTCTTCGGTATCTGTCCAAGACGTTTGTACACATGACAACATAACTCAACTTGTCTTTTCATTATAGATGTAGACACATTAATGAACAGCGCCAAAATACATACCATATACTAAAGTTAGACTTCTCCATTGCAACTGTCGAACTTAAGCTGCAATTGTTTTAGAAACAGCTTCACTTGATATTAAGAAATTCCACTTACTTTAAGCCTGTTATAAAATCATGCAATAATAAATAAAGACATGATAAGAATGATAATACCATCACTTAAAAGAAAACATAAACGAAATCTGTATAATACTAAATCCAGTACACTTAGTATTTAGATATCTATCGTCTCAACTGAATTTCTTTATTTAATAAACAAGCAGTGAGACATTTTAATGAATGCTGTTTAAGCGACACATTCATTTGTAACTGCAAAAGAATAAAAGTATCGATGCAATCATTATCAACAATTTTATCGTTCTCGAGGTCATATCCTATAAAATATTTGCCTCTAAAGATTTCATCAAGTCTTTTTCTGCTTCTTATATGGTTTCTGCTCCATTTCTAAGTCTGGTAATAGACCCGGCCAAACGTTGTTATAGTCTATCACATCATTTGCCAGTGTCACAGAAGTATCGTATACTAATAGCTCATACGGACTACAGTCATTTTTGCAAGTTCAAGACTTTTTACACCATAGCACGTTTCAGAATCTAAGTCATAGGCCTTATGATATTTTCCAAGTGGCACAGGTTTACGTGATAATATATGAACATCTTCCGAGGGATTGTTAAAACTTGATTTGACACGGCATGGTATCTGTCTGTGATTTAGAACTTTTTTGGCAGTACGTACTATATTGATAAAACAATTCAGTATGTTTAATAGTTCAAGTAATAAGTCTTTAAAACTTATCCCAACATGCACACTTCTTTTTTGTCAGTTGTGTGTTTTTTGTAGTGATATGAATAATTTTGTCACCTCTTACATATGAGCGAGTTTGGCATGCTTGATCAGCAATATATTTCAAATATTGATCACGCTTGAATTTCAATGAATGTTCTAACCCTCCACTAAAATCGTTAGCTTCCTCATTCATGACATGAAGAGGAAGTTCTTATTATTTTCAATAATTTTTACTTTCTAATACAATATCACTTGTCACTGGTTACTTCTTTCTGTATTTCATTTTTTGATTTCTCTTTCTGCTTGCCATTTAATACATTCAAATATAATGTGTTCCGGGTTATTGTTGTTGACCCAGTAGTATTTTTGTCCAATTGCTAGTTTCAGCTTTGGTCCATCTTTAGTTCAATTTAGCTATGGTATTGCTAAACATATTTTATTGATAAAACAATAAAGTATGTTTTGTAGTTGAAGTAATAAGCTTTTGAAGTTTATCCCAATACTATGCGGATTCTTATCATCTTACTTATGAGAAAACTTGGCATGCCTGTTTGCGAATACATTTCAAATAACTATGTATCAGTGTTGAATTAGGAGCTTAAACTACTACTGAATCATTTGTTTCTTTACTGGAACCTTGATATGATTCGTAGTCATAGTACTCAGACCCCGATACAAGCTCCTAAGTGTAAATATCCAACCTCTATTTTTTCGTGTGGTCGGAGAAAATTTGCTCGACAAATACTTTGTACCTTGTGCTAATAAGGTAGTGTGGGATTGGCGGCCCAGTGAAAACCCTTTTACTACTGATTCCCTGCACCTAAGAACCGCGTGTGTTGGTTCTTTATATATTTGTTGTTTTATATCTTGTTTCTAAGTTGCCATCCTTTATTTATATCAATTTCCATTTTT